>OY101442.1:95760885-95925885 GCA_956483585.1 Gymnocheta viridis | reverse complement strand
TTTAGTAGTTGCAGTAGTTTTTATTACGATTCGTAGTTAAAGAGTACATAAACTTTATAGTTTTGTTTTTGAAGTTTTAATCCAACGGCAGGAAAACATCATTTATACGGTTGATGACTTACGAACAAAAGCAAAAGGAAAAATAACTTTGTATGTGGTAGCAAGATATAAATGAGACTTTTTATTTGCAAAAGAAATGACAAAAAAGACTTAAAGTACGTTACACTTGGCAAACATTTGCCCAAAAAAACGTAACCACTACTTTTGTTTCGGGTTAGTGTGATTTAACTTGGTTTTTATATCACAAAATAAAGTCAATTATGCCGCAAAATGATATTTTTATATTTTTTTTAATAAATGCGAACCCATATTTAAAAAAAGTATTGTCTATTGGTTACGTTTTTTGGGCAAATGTTTGCCAAGTGTGACCGTACCTATAGACAAAAATCACTATTAAAGTGCAAAAGGTGCCAGCCAGTGGTATATGGTCAAAGTTCTTCAATTAAACCTGGAAACATTGCGAATAAATTTGTAATTAGTTCAAGTTCCGGAATTAATATTTAAAGTGTAAGATTTTATAAGTGGGAAAAAGTTTTCAAATGAATCACTTTTTGTAACGAAATGTATTTAAAATGCAAATCAGCACGGAACAAAGTGACAAGCGAGGGCGGTTCAAGAAATTTCCAACTCATACATATGCGAGTGCATAGCGTTGCAAGCGTTGAGTCAAGGTGAACATGAGACATGCTTATGATAATAATAGGGCAACTTGGGGTCTTACTAAACACCCATTTTTGTGTTGACGCTCTTCAAAAACGTATTGGCAAAATTATCATCAAGGTTGTTGCGATGTGTTTGTTGCACAATTGCAGAGCTGAATGTGATACAAAAATCATTTTATATTAATATTTAAAAAAGTTTTAGTTCATGAAAACCCTGAGGGAAAGAAAAATAGACATTTTCAAAATTTGAGAGTAATGTGGAACCCACCAAGAATAATACTATCAGAATTAAAATATAAATAATAAGAAAACCAGTTAAATTTTGCCGGAAATGTGTTATTAATTCAAAACAATTCTAGCAACAAGTCTAGCTTATGTTTTTTGGGATGCGATTATCTAAGTAATGTTTTGTTTGTCATGACTTAATATTTTTTGTTATAAAATATGATGTCTGAATAGGGTTCCGAGATGCCCGCAGGCGGCAAATTTTCGAAAACAAATGTAATAAGGTTAAAAAAAATTATAAAATTAAAATGCTTGGCAATTAGAAGTATCATTTAGTTTACTATTTCTCCAAAAAAAATAAAAAACATAGAAGAAAACTTGTAATTTGGAACACGCACTTTCATTCACGGTCAAACTGGCAGCTAAGAGTACATCCAAATTCATGGCCAATCGCGTTATCCTCACAATGGGTCGTCGCAATATCCATTGCGGCAATAGTCAAATTTGATTGCGTTCATAAAATTTGCTACGTGTGGAGCGCGATTGCCATAAGCGGCAATCCATTGCGCAATATCAGGTATGTTAACATATGGCGAGAGCTTCTAAATAACTTTTAAATTGCCATATAATAATGGGAGGAGAACCAGATTACCCTCCTATCACACAATACCCGAAGTTACTCTATTATGGTCTCTCACTGTGAAAACAGTAATTGAAACCAAATATTTTTAAGGCAACGCAATAGATATTAATATTTTTATCATTTGATTGTGGGGGAGTGGCGATTATGCATTAAACACATTGGTCGCGTTCATAAGACGTAGCTGTTGAGCTCAACTGTTGTGAAACTGTTGTCATCTGTTGAGCCCAAGATTTACGTCTTAGAAACGGCTTGATGAATCATTGGATAATGAACAGCTGATTAATGTAAACAATTGAAAAGAAATAAAAGTGCTGCAAAAGAAATAATTTAAATTTGCTAAAATAATTAGTTTGGCTTGTACTAAAAAGAAGGGACAACACAGAACTTTTCTTGACAGAAATTTCCCATTTTTATTTTAAAATGTGCAGCACAGATTTAATATTCATAACATAAAAATGCACAGCAAAATGCACAGCAAAATGTTAAAATAAAATGATAAACTTACGCCGATAGTATTTATATTTCAACGCTAAACCGCCACTGTGTTCAAAAAATCTTTAAACCTTATATTGAACTAAATAATATTCTCTTATTTTTTCGACCTTTTTTTAATAATTATAAAAGATTTTTCCAAGCTTTAGGTAAATTTATATAAAAAATGTGTATTATTTATTTTTTAATTTTTTAGTGATATTTTTTTTTTTTTTGAATTTCCGGAAGAAGAATCAACGATATTGGCGAAATATTGATATTTAAAAAAATTAAAATTATACAGTATCTACTGTATAATGAATTTTTCGGTATAACAAATGAGACAACATTACCTCGTTCGTTTTAGTACGACTTGCCTGTACTAAAAACTATTTTCTTTTTTAAAATACGAAAGGAAACTGGAAGATACAAAAATTACTGACACAATAAACTCTTCAACAGCAATTTCAACTAATTACATCACGTAGTCCAGGAGAACAAGAAGAATCAAAATCAAAACACACATACATACATAAATATCGCACTTGAATATAAAACGTATTGGAAAAATAATATATAAAAAAGGAAAAAACTTAACGTCAAAGCTTTGATTTCCTCATTATTATTAAGCCAGTAATTTTTAATCGATTTTCTGGTTTTCTTTTCTTTTTTTCTTTTCATCTACGTTTAACGGTTCAGAGCGCTACAAACGGTGCAAAAAGAACTCCTATCATTTTAAACTTTAACAGTTCTTTAATTATAGTTTTTTTTAGTTATTCGTATGTGGCAGTTATATTTTTTACAAGAGTGTTGGAAAAGTGGCGAAACTGCTTTGAATCTCAAGTATTTAACTATTGAGATTTAAATGTAACTGTCTATAGGCATTTTGTCGGTCCGTCTGGTTGGTGGTGATTAAATGTGTGTTTGCGTGTGTGTGTGTGTATGTGTTTAAGTTTACATTTAGCTGTTTTGTTTTATTTGTTTTTATTTTTTTGACGTTTCCCAAGCACCCTGTTAACCAGCTAGTCGGATGACAAATAAGAGCAATATGTCGTGTATGAATGGTAAAAAAAAAACAGAAAATCGACTTTTGACTTTTCTATTAACCATTTCCTGTTCCGATTAATTAACCGATTAATCGTAGTCAAAAATCGGTTATTTTATAGTCGATTTGTATTTTTTTTTCCTTTTAAGTTACATTTTACGAAATGTAACTTTAACAGAACCACCACTATGAAAGTGGATTTTAATTATTTTAATGCGACTATCGAGCGAAATTAAATTCATTGCAACAATTGCTAATGCATCTACTACGAATACGTCAAAAAACTAAGTGTCAAACTATCATGTTGTTGGTGTGGCCACAATTGAAAACAAAGTTCTTGTTGAAAAACCCTTTATTTCACTAAAAAATTGTAATTCCAGTAGAATTTATTTAGCTAATGATATTAATAAGCAAATTGAAAATTAGTAAAGTTAATTTACTCGAATTATAATTATCAAAATAGGTTGAATTTGGGGAGTTTTTAAATTGTTTGGGGGCATGCAAAAAAAATTACCAGGCAACACAGGCTTGAGAACAAAATCGCCGACAATTACAAGCATTTTATCGTGATACATCGAAACAAGCTCATTTTTGCGAACAACACGTTTTTCGTTAAGAGCGCAGAGAAAATTCGTCTTTTAGTCGAACAGTTAGAATTTGGAGTAAACTCCCTGCAGAAGTCTTTCCTCTTACTTTCAATGTGTGAAAGTTCAAGTCGAATGTTCCACTATCTTCCTGCCTATAATCAATTTTCCTACTTCCGGCATAATGGTACAATGCATTGTAGGGTTGCAGGGTCATCGCTTGAGTGCTGGTCCAATAAAAAAAAATTAAAAAACCCTCTATTAAGGTTTTATTGAAGACAACTTGTGTAATAATTGCATCGATTTGGTCGTTGTTTCGATATTTACACAATTGAAGTTCTTGTCAGGATATCTAGATAGAGTATTCGGGTAGTGTGTCTGTCTATCAGTCTGATGGTTCTGCGCTGGGTTTCCACAACGAGCGAGGGAAGGTCTTTAATTTAAAGAATGATAACTTTTTGAATTGCTTAATACAGATAAAATTCGTGTATTGTCGATGACAATTTTAACTATATTGTCGTCTATATGATCGTCAACAACATTATACACCACAACGTCACTCACAGTGTCGTGCCAGATTTCTATGTTCTTTGTTCAAAAATGTCGTAAATAATTTGTGTATACTGTCGTCCATGTGTCGTTGATGATGTATCGTCGAATATGTCTTAAAGACTTGGTCAACTGGGCAGTGAAGAGAAGAGTGCAGTGAGCAGTGATGGCATTTTGGTGCTTTCGGGTATTTTTGGTGCTTTTTGCCTTTTCATACGAGCGAAATTTTGTTAAATACCCGTTTTTGAAAAGCGGGTATTTACAATGCTTTTTACAATTTCTCACAGTGCCTTTTGTGCTTTTTTATAAAACTGGGAAATGTTTAGTTACAAAAATTGGGTCCTTTTTTAAGAGCATATATTTATTTTTTAGCAACTATGACTTTTTTCCGCTGAGGTTGAAAGAACATTCAGCTTGATGAATTTGTTTTAAACAAAAATTAGACACCGATTATGCTTAAAATGCGTTACTGCATATTAAATTAAATACGGTTTAAAATTTGAAAATGCATTTCTGAGAAATTTTCAACTGCTTTTGACTGTTTGTAGCAAAATAAATTCGAACGAATCGTACCAAAAATCTCAATATTTTATTACAACTATTTTGTGGCCTGATTGCGAAGATGAAATGGATATTTTTGATAGCAAAATAAACGAAAATGAAACGAAAGACGATTGTAATGCTATCAAGAATTTCATTCGACTTTGAATTCCCTTTTTTAATCGATTTTATGTTATTTAGAATTTACAGAAACTATCCGTTAATGCAACACGATCACATCTTAAAAACCCAAATATTTTAAGTTCCTTAGAAAAAAATTATGTTGAAGGTATTTCTTTATAAGTAAAAAGTTTTTCAGTAGCATATGTATGCTTAGTCCAAGCCCCACTAAAAAGTCAATACAGGCCAAATATGTACATACCTGCTAATATTTTTAGTATTTCACTTTTGATAAATGACTACGGTGCAATAAAGGAGCGATATGTACATAAATACATATATGTATATACTTTTAAGTTTTGTCTAAACAAACTATTTTATTTATTTTATTTTTGTATATGTACCTAATGTATATGTACCATGTACTAAAAGAATATAGTCCTGTTTTGTTACGTTTTTTACTTTTATTAAATGAATTGTGATTTTATTTTAATAAATATGTTAATAAATTCAACTATTTGATCTCAAGTCCTTTATTTATTTTGAAGCAAAAACTTTAAATTGTATTTTGGGTATTTATTTATTTTTTATAAATTGCTTAATATTTCTTGGCATAACTAACATTTTTAAAATATTTTTTATGGTGCTTTTTACCCTTTTTGCAATTTTTTGCGCTTTTTACCCTTTTTGGAACAGCTTACGGTGCTTTTGTTCTTCCTGGAGATACCAACACTGGCAGGGAGTATTTGATGTTTGGTTCCATTGATGTTGCCATCAATCTAAATGGCGTCTGATGTTGAAATGATTTGTTTTTATACTTTTTTGCATTAATTCTTTTATTTTTCTTTTTCTGTTTTTCATTTGGTTTAAGGCTTTTCTTTCTAATCTAACCCGTTGCAACATGCAACAGCAATGTTGTTTTAATTGTACGAGTACTAGAAATCTGGTTAGAGGTGGATGGCGTATTTGCCTTTGGATTCTTTGAAATTGTTAACAATCATCCAACAGAACTTGCAACAAATCTAGCACTTTTAAAAATGGGCGTTATATTTGGTAAATTGTTCGAATGTTAGACAATATGTATTGTTAATTATAGTATTTAGTTTTAAGTAAAGGTTTTCTACTCGTGTATCACTTCCTTAAAGTGTGCTTACACGCCACGCCGGCTATTTGTCGTAACTTAAATTGTCTTTCACAAAAATGATGGCATTAATCAAAAACATTTTATTTCTAATAGATAATCAAAAAAAACTTAAGCTGACTTGAATCTTAAATTTTTGTCAGTATTATAATTAAAAAGAAGTGTCAATAATCAACTAAACATTACTTTCCTTCAACTTTGACATCTGCTCAAGAATACTCAACATTTAGTTCAACAACATTAATTTAATGCATTAAATACTCGCCAATTAAACGCCACACATTTTTCCTTTTTTTTGTATACATTTTACTTAACTTGTCTCAAACTAAAAAAAATACTTTATCGCCACCACAAATTGCTCAAAATGTAAAATAAAAGTAAGAAAATAAAGTTGAACATAAAATAATTCTCATATTAAAATGTAAGAAAAATTACCGCTTTTAACATTTTAAACGATGTCGACATTCAAGATCATTTGGAAAGTTTTCCGTCTTTAATTAAACAACATTCTTCTCGTAAATGCAACACACACACACTGTAAATGCAACTACAATATTTTAAAGTACATTTTAATTTTGTTACAATTTAATTATAATGTTGCAAGCAATCTTTGCAACACCATCCTCGCACAGTGGGCCCGATAGCAAGCCAAATGGAAAAAAATAATAAAACGTTTAAGCTACTGTTTAAATTTATTTACAACTGAAAACATCAATGGAAAAACTAATTAATTTATAAAACAACCAAACGGAGCCTCTAGCTGATTTCTGCGGCCACGCTGATGTTCGTTTTTGCAATCTCTATTTGGAATGAAAATATGTACTTATTTTGAATTAATTTATCAATATTGCAGATGTCATTCAAAGTTATGTTAGACTAGCTGGGCACATCAGCAGCACCCACTTTCATCTATTCACTTGGCCTGATTTTGTAAAAAACATAATCCATTTCCCATAATAATCATTAAAAATTAATGCTATTTATTTGTTTATAAATTAATTTCTTAGGCGTACGTCATTAGTTTGATTAGAGCGAAGTTTTTCTTAATCGTTTTTAAGTTTTTGTGTCCCCGTTTCACTTGATGTCAATGAACGCGAATAAGCAAATTGTAGTAGCCATATTTTTTTTGCTGATACAGTTTCCAAATTAATTTACTTTCAGTTCAATACAACCGACTGATTTCAGACTTAAGACTCTAGATTTTAATAACACAGTTGTCCGACATATTAAAAAAAATATTTGTTAAATTTGAGCGATTTACAGACTTTTATTTTGTTATCCGGTTTCCTTTCTTAAGGATTTCAAAATTTCTAAGGACTAAAATGGACAAGCAGAATTTATTTTAAATATACTTACAATAATACGGAATTGAAATCAATTGAAAATAAAGTAGTCCCATTCACAATATTGTGTATTTGAGAATGCATATTTTTGCCGTTGTGAACATTTTCCATTAACAGTGAACGGCCTTGTTTATTTAGTTTGCAATACCTTTTGCAAAACGCGAAATTTAGACTCAAATGAGAAAAGAATTTTTAATTATTTTTCAGACTCATATATGACCGTGAAAAAACTTGCTGCATTTGATTACCCATGAATGTGTAAACTTTAATGTAATGAAAATCTTTACGCATACTATTTTGCGTCACTGTACTAATACTCTTACCAATAAAGCTGCACCATTAATCTAGATCTTTATTTGCCATGCTATTGTAGAGTAAAATTATACTCTATCATTTGGAAAATGCTGAAATGCAAAATCATTTGCACAAGATTGTGAATAGGGCTAATATAAAATAAATAAAAAGTCATTTGAAGCCCGGCATACTCATACTTCACGTCAAGTAGTATACAAATTGTTTAAATTTTATATCTTAAAAAAATAATAATTGATTAAATTCCATTAGTGAAATTATTTTTTCTCTATTGTTGTTTTTGAATTCATAGATTTTAATGTAATAGGACACACTCAGAAAGATTAATTTAAGTACGAACTCAAGTAGGTTTTCAATTTAATTTAAGAATTTTTTAGTTGATTCAAGATTATTCACGTGATTAAAGAATTTTGTACTCATTTAAAGAAACTCAAGTATTGGTTATCGAAAGTAGTTTTGTATTCCGCTTGATTAAATTATTATTTGATTTTATTATTATTTGTACTCAAAATTTTGAGTACGACTTGTACTCAAAGTAAATATAAACTATTTAAATTTAGTACGGGGTTTTTCTTTCTGTGTACTTTTGAATTTTGAAAGAAAAATTATATTAAAAATTAATCATATTAGCTGTAACAGAAAATTAAATAAAACTTCAATCGAAAATCTATATTTATTTGTAGTTTATTTTTAAATTAATGATAAATATTTTATGTAAAATAACTGAACGGAAAACTTCGCAAATAAACATCTTCCCAGACAATTTGCAGAAAGCTTAACTTCTACTCTAATTATATTCCGAGTTTCTTATAAAGTTGGCAAATAAGGGTGCTGTTGGCTGAAGTAGTTAGCGCGTTGACTACAAAGCAAATAATGTCTAAGAACGTAAGTGGGTTCGAGCCCAGTTTCAGGCAAGTCATAACATGCAGCATTTTTTCATTAGTTGTTGGACTGTTTAGGTGGTGAAGGCAAAGCCCTCCTTCGTCGGTATTGTAGCAAAATCGCCGGCGAAGTAAAATAATTAATAAAAAAAGGCTCCACAGCTTAAAACACATTTAATGCGTCTGCAACACGGATCTAAAAGTAACACAACGCGCAATATCAGAGCTGTAAAAATTAAGCTTTCTCACTTTCACCATCTGTCCTCTCTCACTATCCCTTTCCCAAAGAAGGTAACACACCTACTGGTTGGTAGGAATACTAATTGCCTGAGTGTTACTTCTCTTTGACAAAAAATTATAATAATAATTTAGGAGTTTTATATTTATTACCAATAATTTAGCAACCGGTTCCACTGTGCATCTTGGTTACAAAAAAATATTAGCTTGCATCAGAACCAGCCAGCAGTGGCGGCATCCTCATTGTCATCAACAACTAACATCAACAGATGCGACATTAGAAACAACAGAGTAATTTATCAGATAAAAACGAAATAACAGACACAATCACACACACACACACACATTTATTGTACTTTTCCTTACAAACTCCGAATACAAACTGAGTGTGAGAAAATTACAATAAATACAACAAATACTCGTACACAGCAGCTTCATTTAAGTGAATTATGCTGAAATTATAGACGAGTCTGCTGGGGTGACGGAAGTACAATCAAAACAGTTTCTTCTTTAAATGGAAGGAAGATGGGAAAAAGTCTCCCAGGGTTTCTAATTTATTTACACGACCAAACTAGAGCAGCAGAAACAAATAATATTCAAAGTGACAATAATGTGATACTCACTTTATTATTTATTTATTTATTTGCTTACAAAACATTTAAAGTTTTTAGTACCACAAACGACTGAAATGAAATTTAATGTGAACTTTTCTGGAAGTGATAAAATGAAATGCGAGGCAATTAATATGAAATTAATGAAACACAAAAATAACAGCTCTAGATAAATATAAATACATACATACATACATACATACATATGTATTTAAGTGCAAAATATCGACCCCTTACCACCAAATTATCGTAAGCGACAAAATTTGAATTTTAAATATGGTTTACATTCGTAAAGAGTCGCTTACGATTACATCTTGCAGCCTGCTCTTTGATTTTATAACAGGGATAGGTCCTTCAAGTTTTAATTTTAATGATAAAACAAGTTTTGAAAACATGTGGCTTACGATAATTTCGTTCCAAGGCATCAATGTGTAAGCATATATCAGCAATTACAACTGCACTAATTGTTAATGTTAGTGGTAACTGAAATGGTAAATCTTATAAGTTATATTTCAGGGAAGTGAAAAATTAATTAATTCTCTAAAAAAAATAATATTCAGGAGTTTAATTCATTTTATGGTCTCGGGTCTTGAAGATACGAAGTGCATCAAAGCAAAACTAATTTTATTATTAAGTGCACTTTCTATCTAACTGCATTCATTTGACATCATCATCATCATCATCGTGATCATTTGGAGAGGAAGACAATTCATATAAATATTCACAAATTCCCATTGAAATTGCTGAATTACAACATCCGCTTATTTTATCTATAAAACACAATTTTTACATGCTGGGTAACAGAAGGGGAGAGTAAAGTCTTGGGGATGGTGTCAATTTGTTGCTTCTGCCGATTGTGTGTGTTGGGCGAGGGTTTGTTTAGTGGTTGCAGGCAAAATTTTGTTGTGAACCACTTAAAATCAATTTTAGAAAATTATACACACACACACACATTTGACTGCACTTGAGGCGTTAAATAACAAGTGATTTTGTTTTCATTGCCACATAATGTAGATTTTGATAAACAAAAAGTGCTTTCATTTGTACTTGAAATACATTTAATAGTACATGAGTTTTCTTATTTTTTAAATTTAAAAAAAAAATCATAGAAAAGACGTACTGCCGGCAAAACAAAAAGTGGTGTTATAATTTTGAAGTGTGTAAGTCTGCATCTGTGTGGCTGTCTGCACCATCAAAGCTCCCAAATGGCTGAGCCGATTTTTATTTTTTTATGGGTGTTTTAATACAGTGTTCTTAGCCAGCATATCACCTCTTTTCGTTTTTTTTTTATTTTTAATTTAATATTATAAGTGTGGTTCATTGTAAGAGTGAATTAGCTCCTTCTAATTAAATTTCGAGAAAACAAGCCTTTTGATAATCATTCTGTAGTGATTCTTTATTATTTCTTTGTGAGATTTTAGTGCAGATATTGGAGTTTCGTCACTGTTACTATGAAAGATATGACTAAATGTGATACTATTCTATAAAAATATGTATTTATTAAAAATATGGCGTTACACCACTTTTACAATAAACGAAACATATTATCAAACTTAAAAAAATGCATATGAGTTAATAATACGAATGTTTGTTTTTATTTTCGATATAAATTCTCACACGGATACTTTTTCACTTTAGGATATCTCAGATAGAAACCCTCTTCCCCTTAACTTTGTCAGGCTTGGTGGTTAGTTATTAAACCACTTATTTTAAACCATTTAATCGTGCTATTGACCTAAATACAAAAAATTTGCTAAGCAACTCTAATTTTCTTGATTCGCAACAGTTTGTTGAATCCATTCATAAGAAATCGTTGGCTGTTTTTAAACGAGATTTTTTTTGATATCAAAAAACTTTTTTTTAATAATTCTTAGTTTTTTCTTAATAAATTAGCCGAAATTAAATTAAAAATCCACGTTTTTATTGAAAATTAGTTAACTAAGTTCACAAACGATTAATAAAGTTATTGTACGTTTAATGTTGGATTTTTATATGGGAAACCCGGTTTTAATTTAACTTTTATTAAGCGTTTGTGAATAAGGCCATTAGATTGTTCAAACTAAATTGGTTGTTAGTGGTTATAATCCAAAGTGTTTATTATTAGGCTAAAGTTCGTAACGTTTTTTTTTATTATTTTTTTAGTAAACAAAAAAATTTGATGTGATAAAGTATTACAAATGGACAAGGGAAAAATTAACATTAATTAATTTCAATTTGAAATATTTAATTCTGATTACACACACAAAATTTAAGAGTTTTGAATTTTATTTAAAACAGCAAATTTCAGATACAAAACGTTACATTAATTATTTTATCACCAATTACTTCAATACAAAAAAATAACATCAACCTCAGAATCCGTCCACCTAATAAAAACAAATCTTTAGATTCCCATAATTTGACAACTACGCCACAAATCGTCAGCTCATTATTGGTTTGACTCATACTCCAAAAAGTTTCGGAATGGAAAAACCGACAAAGAAGGTTTACATGAAGTTTTCTCAAAATATACGCGATAGATTTTTTTGTATTTTCAAAACTGCTTCATATGTTTTGAAGAAAAATAAATAAATAAATGTTTGTGAGCTTTCATGAATGTAGTCATAAGTTAAAAATCTTTTATTGAAAATATAAAATGTTGTTTTTTGCCGCATATAGATTTTTTTTTGGAAAAATTTTTTGCATTTTGCGCTACATATGTATAATAACTGCCGTTTATTGGGTAATTTGTTGTGTTTATGTTCACCAAATTTGTGTTCTCCAGATAAATAAACCAGAGTCAATTGGCTTAAAGCTGGCCAAGCAGACGCCACCAACCGATCCGCCGCTTAGACAGAAAAAAAATTAATTGAAGTGCATTCACAATAAGAAATAAATTTCTGTTATACTTATGTAAAATTAAATAAAACGGAGTTTCCTTAATTTTCGTTTTAAATGTTTAATAATTTCATATTATAACATTTAACCGGCGGCGGCTAAGAATTTTTGTGATGGCTCTTTCTTTTAGTGGTCTTCATTTTATTTCGCTTTTCATTTCACTAATTACTTTGTTATGTAAATGAAGCAACGCGAAATTTATTTTAAAAATTTGTGTATAAAATATTTTGCTGCAATCGCGAAACAACAGCAAAACCTTCAAACCTCAAATTGTTGATATGAAGGAAAATGAATACCTGATATCATAGAAACCACGAGCAATTTCGTGAAACGGGCTTTGGATTGAAAAAGGAAGTATTCAAAATACCGTTCCTAACTGAATGTTTTGAATGTTTGTCAGCACAAAATAAAAAAATAATCAGTCAATTCGTAGAATATTGTAACATGAAAAAAATTTTTGAGGAATCCAAAAAAAAGTTTTTATCTATTAGTGGCAAATAAATATACAAAGCTTTGCACGTTGACAAGAAACTTAAAAAGACCTTTGTGGGCACACAATCACATCCTGTAGAAGTACAAATAAGCCTATTTTGAAATGATTTCATAACCTCACTCTTTCTCTCATACATTTTACGCGAAATGGCTGGCAAGTGAAGTTTGTGATGTCGATGAGAGCCCATAAAGAATATAATATATGTATGTACATGTATTCGTTATCCTTGCGATTAGCTGGGAGAGCTAATTTAAAGATGTCATCTAATCACTGTTGAAAATGATTTTTCGAAGACCTTTAAAAGCTTATGGATCTATTTATTGCAGCGATCTATCATAAATTAATCACAAATGATCAGAAACGAGTTTCTTAAAGCTTTCTCTACATGAACTATTTAATTTAAGGAGTTATTTGTACAAAATTTTACCAAAATTAAATTTTTTAATAAATTTAGAGAAATTTGATTATCATAATTGTATTAAAGATAAAAACCAAATTTCAAAATGAAATGAAAATAAATTTTCTTATACATTTATAAAACTTTTATTTCACTCATACAGAAGTTATTGTATAAATTTATTCTTAAATCTATACAAAAAAAAAACAAAAAAACAATGTTATTTATATTCCTTTCATTGAGTTTCATGCTCAATTATAGATTTTTATACCGAGATGTTTGCATCAATGTGCTCTGATTGAAATGTGTGTGCAAAGCGAATTTATTTGTCAGTCCGTCCGCCAATATGTCTGCCTGTCTGACTGTCTGTCTGTCCGTCTGCCTGTCTATCGCATATGAAATGCATTATGCTGATTGAAACTTTACAAATGAAGTGTAAAAATGATTTGATTGGGATTGTGCAAAACTAATTTTATTTATATCTGTCTGATTTAAAGGCACTCAAAGAAAAATAGTTTTAGGAATTTTCAAAATATATAAAATTTTGTATGACTAAAAGTATATTTTCATAAATTGTAGTAGATCCTTAATAATTATATTGAAAGACTAAAAAAATCACAGTAGTGTTAAGTTCTTTCACAAAAATTAGATCATAATTTTTTTCTGAGTGCATTTAAGTAACGTTTTCACGCGTATTCAATGTGTAAAAGGCAGCACTTAAAACCTGAAAAATGCATCACCTCGTCACGATAAAAACGTCAAAATAGACTGTTTGGAATGTGTGTCATGGTTAAAAATATACAAAATCATGGTTACGGTTACTGCCAAAAAAATTAAATAATGCTAAAATAGAAAAAAAAGATATTCAAATATTTATACGCGCATTAAAGTACGTACGTACGTAAGTGCAAAAGTTATGCAGGATTCAAAAGAAAAGAAAAAATAAAAAGTAACAACACCCAAAATTATATGTACATATTTTTTGTAAAAGAAAAGGAAATCCAAAAATTCCACACAATTTTATTAAATTCATACCTAAAACACAAGAAGAAGACAATTTAAATACAACTTTGATGTATTTTATTAGCTGTCGTTTTGCTGTGAGGACACTGCTGCAGTTTATGTGTTGCATTTATAAAATATTCGTAACACTTGTGATTTTCATTTTTATTGTTGGTTGCACTTTAGCATGAGCGATGTTGTTGATGCTGCTGTTACTTGTGTTGCTGATGCTTTTAGTTGCATATGAAGTACTCGTTACAGCTTATGAACATGTGCAACAAATATAAACTTATAATTATTATTTAAGTTGCAACAAACGTTATCACCACGAACCATGTACCAGCAGCAGCAACATCGACACTCACCATCCATAAACTTTGAATGCTTCTTATTAGTTTTATTTTTAATTTCCTTAAGCATCAGTATGGAAGTTATTAAAAGAGCATCTCATAACATCTTCCTGGCCTTTTCTGTTTTCTTGCCAGACAGCCCCTTTAAACACTTCAGCTGTTGTTGGAGCAAATATGTAGTAGCAGCAACTTCAATGTCATCTTATAAACTGTAAAAGCAGAAATCTTGACGACTGGCCTGAGTTGAGTAGTGTCAGGCAATTTATACTCGTTTTGTAGTCAAAAAGTAGTAATTACTCTTCATAAACAAGGAAGTTTGCATAAAAAAAACATTATACGTGGTTAGTGTGTGAAGTGTCATTGCGCACATGCACATTTTGATTGACTTGACAAAAAACAATATATAAATTGTTTGCCATTATTTTTTATTTAGAAAGCTAGCCAAAATTAGCTAATTAAAACTTTGTATTGAAGAGAGCTTTCGGATAAGTTTCAGTAACTTTGTGAACGTTATTTTCTTTATGAAATTTTTTTTCACAAAATAAAAAAAAACACACACACACACACACATTTTTGATCATGAAGTTTTTCTCAATAACACTTTGTGTAATTTTTTAAGTCATGGAAAAATAACCACATACGTGATAGAAGACCAAAAAACAGAAGACTCGTGTCTCCCAGTTTTGCCGAAGGTCATGCACTTTTTTTATGGGGCCTCGGTGTCATTTTTGCAAAATACTGATCATTTTCTCAGGCTCATATCTTGCAAATCGTTGGGAATTTACTCTCTGAGGCAAAGTTGTATATCTTTTTTTTCATGTTGCACTGTGTAATAAAAAGCTGAAAGCTTTCCTCGTCAAAATGCTGATAAATACTGTTTTTCAACAAAAATCATTTTACTTTGAAGATGAAATTTGCAAACTATGTCGGACGAATTTTAGAAGTTGTGTAGAACACAACTCCGCACTCGTTTCACGGCCTACAAATGACGAATGTTACACGTATCCCCTGTACTTAAGTAGTAGCATAATTTGCTGATCGCTTCTTAAAAATTCAGAGAAAAAACCAAAAATTCGATTTTAAAAATTGTCCACAGAATTGTGTGTAATGAAGAAGAAAACTACTCATACAACCCTCGCTTATATTTAGCAACATCTTCACTTGAATTACAATGATTTTATGCAAGTTATGGCTTCAACAAAACCGTTTATGGCCAAGCAAAAGCAAAAATGTCATTAAAGTATTAAAAGTGTAATAGCAGTTATTAGAAGCGCATAAATTTGGAGAAAAATGCCACTATGGCGCTCTTTAATTAAAGTTTAGAATTGCATTACAAATTAAGCAAATTTTTGAATAAAAATTTAAATTTTGTTCAACGTTTTCTTTTAAATTCTTATGGGTGGCCCACCAACAACTAGAATTCCTAATAAATTTAAAATTTGTTGGGTTTATGGAAAAATAGGGAAAATTACAATTAAACATAAAAATTGTTACTGCTTTAATAAGGAGTTAACAAATGGAATCACAGAAACCGTCAACTATTGAGAACATAGCAAAATGCATAAATATGCAAAATAGTTTTGAACTCTACATGAACGTTAAAAAACTGTGTGCTACTGGAAATCGCAAACTTTCACTCTACCATACACAGTACACGGTGCTTCATTGCTTTCAAAACCAGAGGGAGTTTTCAACTCTCGGCACTCAAGAAAGCAACATGTGCTGCTGTCTATACAGAAGAGAGCAAAATAAAATACTAAATGGAAAAAATCAGTTTGTAATAAAATTGATATAAACTTAAAAAGCGTTATCCTGCCATCCGTTTATCATTTCCTATAGCAATTTCTTATGTTTAATTTTTTTTAGTTTTTTTTTTCTTTTTACATATTTATTAATACAGCACGTTTTTCTATTTCTCGGAGATGGAACGCTAAAAAAATAGTTTTAATAATTTATTGTTCCATAAGTCTATTAAAGCAACGCCAACAATAAAAAATTCAATATTATGTTTAAGTGCTTTAAGAATTGCATTAAGGAGGTGCTGGTTATAAAGAAACTCTTTATTTTAAATATTAATGTAATTACACTTAGCGAAATGTTGTGGATATAGACATTAATTGATTGATTAAACTTCAATAGAATTGAAAATCTTCCACGAGAGTGTTACTAAAATGAATGCTTTAAAGGAAAACTCATTGAAAAATTACACAATTTTATTAAATTCATTGATGCTTTTTATAAGAATTGCAAAATATTTTTTTTCACGAGTATAAATTTAAAAAAAAATTACTAAATTTATTTAATTAATTTTACTACTCAATACACCCTTGAACTATATTTCAAAACTGAAATGAATGTCTCCGTATACTTAGAAAATCTAGTTTAAGAAACACACAGCCTTCAGTCGATGAAATATGCAGATCAGCCAGATCACAGGGTTCCGTACATGGTTGGGTAGAGGACACCCATTAATTTTTAACTGCAATCGATTTTTAATATTTTGTTGTTAAAGCGCGATACATACACATCATGTGAAGATTGCTCATATATATTACGGTTTAGAAGATACAGCTCTATTTAAGCAATAACACTTCTTGTTTATACACCCTTTCATTTTTAACTAAGTTATTTTTTTGTATTTTTTGCAAAGGGCTTCATTTTTTAATACACATCCTGTGTGATGTTAGAACTCTACATCAGAAATAACATATCTTGTTTATTCACTCTTTAATGCTTCTTTTAAAAACTATTTTGTTTGAGTTGCTCAAGCGTTTCTGGTTTGTTTGCATAAACCTTGCTTTTCAGATATCCCCACAAAAAGAAGTCCGGAGCAGTCAAATCAGGACGCCGTGGGTGCCAATCAACATCACCATTTCTTAAAATAACTTGTTGTGGAAAGAGGTCTCGCAGTAATTCCACTGTAATCCTGGCTGCATGCGATGTGGCACCGTCTTGTTGATACCACATGTTAATCAAGCCCAAGGCATGCAGTTGTGGCGTTAAAAAGTTTTAAATTATATCACGATATCGCTCCCCATTCACAGTTACCGTTACGCCGTTTTCATTTTCAAGGAATTAAGATCCAATGATTCCTCCTGACCAAATTGCACACCAGACTGTCACTTTTAATAGATGCATAGGTCACTGATGAATAATTTGAGGGTTTCCAATTGCCCAGAACCGATTGTTCTGTTTATCCACATATCTATTCAAATAAAAATGTGCCTCGTCAATCATTATGACTTTTTTCATGAATATCACGGTTGTCATGGGCGAGCTGTAACATCCTATTGGCATATGTAAGGCGTAAATGGTCATGTGGAAGAAGCTTTTTTGTGTCAACTGAATCTTAAATGAAAATAAATGCAAACCCTTGTGCAAAATTGGGGCCAAAGTTGTTCTTTGAAGACCAAGCTCCTGAGCACGGCGCACTGTGGCTGAAAATCGTTTTTCATTGGCCAAAAGTCAAATTTTTTTTTGTCACTGATTTTTAAAATTTTTACGCCCTTTTGCAGCTAATATATCCAGATTAAGGTAGCCAAAAAATTAGGTTAAACTATTGATAATTGTGAGCGTGGCATGCTGTCAAACTCAACGGTTTTTTGTAATTTCAGAAAAAGGTGTTTTTCTGTTGTTTTTTATCAAAAATAAATGATTACTACTCGCAAGCTATCATCGATAATGGCCTGCGGTCTTTTTTATAATGTTGGTAGGATTATAGTCTTTAGTTTTTGTAAGTGGTCAGAGCTCTAGCGTTTAATATTAAGGGCGTTACGGAATATTTATGAAACTACTATATTTTTCTCAAATTTAAACTTTAGTAGAATAGAACTTCTAGGGAACAAAAGGGAACTAGAAATGTATACCACCCGGAGAAAGGTGAAAGTGTCCTCTTTACCGCTATATATACTTTTGCACCCGTGACGAGCCGTGTGTAGAACACTTTTTTCATTTTAATGAAATTACTCCAAAGTACTCGTATACAATGGTGTATATAATTTTCACTTTTTTGCCTAAAAGTTTATGTTTTTACTTTAGACTACGTAAAACTAAAAAAATTAAATATAATACCTGCGAAAGGGTTTAATGGCTTTGTTTTGATCAGCAAAAAATAAGTCATAAAATTATCACAAAATTCTACAGTAAACATATGATCTGTTTCTAAATTTACCTGTTATCAAATGTTAGGGTCAACCAAAGTCATAAGCAATTTTATAACAATAATCGGGACATTAAACCACTAAAAATAAAAAAACAACCCAACAACAACAACAAATATTGGCGAGATACTAATCAGTTTTACCTGATATTAAGGTCTGGACAACATGTGCAGTTTTGTGCAATTTAAGCACTACCTGCTATGAAATTAAAGATCAATGTGTGAATAACATGTATCTAAAAATGTATAAAACTACGGATTCGATAAGGGATTACTCAGTTAATCCTCTAAGTGTACGGATAAAACATAACAGACGCAAATAAAAATATTCAGAAAAATATGAAGAGCTTCAGTTATAAAGAACTGGCGGAAGAGTATTTTAGAAACAAAAACCAGGAAGATGTTCTTAGTTACGTTAAAATAAAATTAAACTTAAATTCGTGTAGCACCGAAATGGAAGAGGAATTATCTAATTTCGTCAAAGCACTAAAAAAACGCTACAAAGAAGTTCGCTACAGTAAACAAAACTTTTATATAAAAAGTGCAAACTGGTTAGAGGGCCAACTTACTGTCGCTGCAGAAACAGCAAAGCAAGATAAGGCTGGAAGACCACGCAAATCATTAATGGGCAACTGCAGCGATAGATCTAAGAGGCGGAAACTTAAAGATATTAACGATGCAATTGGTTGTACAAATATAAAAGAATCTTTCCTACATCAATTACGATCACAGAACGAATTAACAAAAGTGGATATCATTGAAAAAGTTGTTAAAGCTAGTCCAGTGAGAACAAAACGGATTCTTAACAGTATACCAACTCCGAGTGATGCAATACAGTACACAAATGAGGAGGCATTAGCATTATTTCTGAATTTGAAATTAACAAAACAGCAATATATTAAGCTCAGACTGCGTGCGATTGAAAAAGGCTCAAATATGTATCCAGCATATCATTACATAACCGCTGCTAAGATGGACTGTTTGCTATCAAAGGACACTATTACAATCACACCAATTTCGGCAGAGGTACAACTACAAGCTCTACTTGATCACACAGCAGAACGCTTGCTACAATCAATAACAGGAAATGAGTTAAAGAAATGTGGAAACACAAAGTTAATTCTTTTTTGTAAATGGGGATGTGATGGTTCTTCGGGACAAAAACAATACAAACAAGCTGTATGTGAAAATATATCGGACTCAGATATGTTCATGGTATCATTTGTACCATTGCGATTGAAAAAGATTTTGGAAGATTCAGAGCCTTCGACTAGTACAACGCAAACAATGAATATTTGGAAAAATGAGACACCATCTTCTACGAAATACTGCAGGCCAATCAAATTTGAATTCAAAAAAGAAACTCATGATGCCATTAACAAAGAAGTTAGTGATATCAAGACCCAAATTGCAACACTACAGCCATTACAATTACAGTTGGATGGGCAGCAAATTGAAGTAAGCTACCAATTAGTGCTGACAATGATAGATGGAAAAGTAGGTCAGGCTTTGACTAACACGAAGGCTGCATCCAGCTGCATTATATGCCAAGCAAAGTCAACCCAATTAAACCAAATACCGACAAAATCATTAGATAATACCGATGCATATGAATTTGGATTATCACCACTACATGCAAGAATACGACTTATGGAACACATACTAAAAATCAGCTATGATTTGGATTTCGGGTCTTCAGGATCAATAAGAAACAACGAAACCAACAAAGAGTTAAGAAGTGCAAAAAAGAAACATGTTCAAGATAAATATCGCAAATTAGGATTGATTATAGATCAGCCAAAACAAGGGTCAGGCAATACAAATGATGGCAATACCGCAAGAAGATTCTTTTCAGATCCAGAAACAGCATCTGAAATAACAGGAGTGGATTTTAACCTTATTTTCAGATTTAAAATAATCCTAGAAGTACTTGCGTGCAATGAAGAAATTGACTCTAGAAAATTTGGAGATTATGCAAAGGAAACTGCAAAAATATATACAACCAACTACCCATGGAGAAATATGTCTGCAACAGTTCACAAAATCCTTTATCATGGAGAAGATGTCATTAAATATCATTTGGTGCCACTTGGAGATCTATCAGAGGAGGCTCAGGAAAAAAGGAACAAGGATTACAGATTTTATAGAGAGCACAATACTAGAAAAATTTCAAGAAATTCAACAAATGAAGATCTATTTAATATATTATTGGCAACGTCAGATCCGTTCATCTCCAGTATTCGAAATCAATGGAAAGTGGAACATCGGGATTTAGATGAAGAAGCCAAAAAACTACTAAAGAACAGAAATAGCACAGAACAAAATATGGAATATTTGCAATCAATATTTGAGTCAAATGAATAATAATTATAATTGCCTTTCATTGTTATTTAAGTACGAAAAACATAATATTAGTAAAAAATAATAATAAACAGAACCTACCATTGTTGCAAATGCTATTAAAATTTATTGCAGTTTTTATTTTTAAAATGTTTTTAAAATTATCAAATTTGACAGCAAAAAATAATAAATATTTTTGTAGTAATAGTAATATTTTTAGATAATATTATTAACGTGTTTTTTTAAGTGTAACTATTCTTTGAGTGTAAACAAATTTGCAAATTTGTCAGCGAAAAATTTTCAATTTTTCTGTAATAGCAAAATCTCCAGTTGATTTTACTATTTTTTTCAGTGTAAAATTTTTTTTAAGTGTAACATTAAAAAAATTCCATTATTACAAAAAATATTTATAATTATTATTAATTTCCAAATATTCAATTTTTTAATAAATAAAAAAATAATAAACCCATATTTCACTCTAAAAGTAAAAAAAATTCAAAAGTTCAACTTTGACCTAGAATTCCTTAAAAAGTCCTCAATCAATTTTAATGTAATTTAAACTGAGTCAAGCTGAACTAAATATCTATCCAATAAAATAAACATTACTTCAATATTTTGATCGGTTCAAAAGTTACAGAATTTTGGCCAATGAAAAACGATTTTCAGCCACTGTGCGGCGTCGAATTCAGGTTGATGGATTGTTTTGAACACTTTCTTGAGCAGCAGTAATGTTTTCAGCCGCTCTTGCAGTACGTTGTGGTCCATGCTTGGGCCTACAGGCCCTTTTTCTTCGAAATCATTCACTACACAATAAATAGTGCGTTTTGTTCCACGTAACTTCTTATAGTCACAGTAAACGATGATTGATTTTGATAAAATATTTTAACGATTAATACACGTTGGTTTATCGAATATTTTTCCATAAAAAATTTGCCACGTGTCTACTTCACGATTTTCAAATATGAACTGTCAAGACTAATGTTTACCAAAATGGCGGCAAAACAAAGTAGTATATCTTTCCGGCGGACACCCTGCCTTTCACTCATTTTAATATGTTTAAAATTTCGCGTTTTATTTTAACCGGGTTTCGCTTCTACTGTTACAAAAAATTAATTTTAACAACAAATTCAAATTAATTTCTTTCTGTTTTTGTTTAGATTCTTCCAATGCCGATTAATAAGCTTTATGCACATGTAGGATAAAATAATTTCTATGTCTAGCTGTCAAACTCTGTATATAAAGATGTTTTTTATATTATTTTATTTGGATTTTGGCATTGACGATGCAGCACAAATGAATATAGTTTCTAATATATAAACATATCTATCCTTATTAATCAACATTGCTTCCTTTTTTCTTATTTTATTGTTGCCACATTTTAGTTTAAAAAACGTCTTGCCAAATAATTTTTTTTATGTAAGACGCGTCTCCTTTTTTTAACGCACTTAAGCAAATGATTTTGCTCATCTCTACAAAATGATTTATTTAATCGGGGAACGCTTTTTGGCGTATTTAAGTGAAAATGTTGTAATAGAATACATTCGAATATTTTTGCTGCCTGCAGTTTTTGTGCCTTAAAGCGGGGAATTCTCTTAAGTGGGGCGTATTTAAGAGGGAACTACTGTATCTTGTAAAAAACTGTAAAGTCCACCTATTAAAGGCTTCCGACAGACGAAGAGAAATGTTAGCGAAAACAATAAGATTTCTTCGACACACTTTCTATACGGAGGAAGCATAAGAAGGGCCTGCTACAACGAGTCAGAATTATTGCGGATCACGCGTGAGCGTGAGTTGCTGAGACAAAAGTAAAATTTGCACAATGATCATTAATGTGAACCAAAAGCAGTTTTTCAGACCGAACTCGATTCCGAACTTAGAATAATAGAAATAATTTTAATTTTTATCATTTAATGTATTTAATGAAAACAAAATTAGCACACTTAAAGAGCTTTTATTTTAACAACGTTTCACTTTCATCCTTTCATGTTTTACAGGCTTCTCTACTATTTTTGTAGAACTCTGAAAAACAAACATGTGCGGAAAAAAAATAAATTTCGGTATTCGATGAAAACTTTACCGAATGCCAAACATCAACCGCATGCAGTTTTGTTGTCGAACGCCGAAATCGAGCCCGAACATTGTCGGACAGTAACAATTGTATTCGATTAAATTGAAAGGCAACTGAAGCAAAGCTTCTGCTCTTTTATTGTTTGCCAAGATCTGCGATAGAAGAAAACAATACATCATATTCGCTAATTATTTGTCGATGTCACATCAACTCAACACCAAGAGAGAATCTCTTGTCTGTTCGCTGACGACAGTCATTTATTACTATCTATAGGCAGACTCTAATCAAATTCTATGAGGCCATGAAAACAGCAAGGAATGTTAAAAGTAGTCTGCTTCTGTGGAAAGCGGCATAGCTTTTTATTTTTTTGCTGTTGACTTCAAGTGACGTCGACAAATAGTTACAGAATAAGGATGAATATCTTGATCTCAATTAAAATATTTCATATTTCCAGCACATCTTTCAGAAAATAAAAAAATTCTCTAAGTGCAACAAATATTTAACAGTAACTCATGTTTTGCGTTTCTTTTCGCAAACGAAGTAAAAAGCTTTCAAACTGGTTTCCTAATAGTACTTTATCCTACTGGATAATCTCTGGAGCAACCGTTAAGTATTATAGTTTCAGTTTGGTCTGTTTGATCTTTGCATTTCTATTTCATATTTTTAATATGGACAAATCAACCGAAACACACCTTTTAAAAGTGCTTTGGTTTTATGCTGGCCCCATTTATAGATCCAACAAAAGCAACACCAATAGCAACAACAACAACTCTTAAGTTGAATTGGAAAGCGTTAAGCAAACCAAAAACAAAAAAAAAAAAGAAAAACTTTAAGAGCTGCTAGTTGTAGTGGAGACGAAGAAAAAAAAAACAGCAGTTATTGGTTGCTGCACATGATGTCAATTTATGCACGTTTTATGATAAATTCGTTTCAGATTATTTTCTATTTTTGCAGTTTAGTTTGTGCACAGCAAATGTACATAATTTAAACAGCATTTATGCATTCATTCACTGGAAATATGTTTTTACATAAACAAAAAGATACATACTCACACATGTGCATGGGTCTTGCAAGTATCGATCAACTGCATCTGCGGCAGTCATATCAATGTTTATATGGATGTGCATCTGTAAGTGTATTAATTTATGCGAGAGTGTATAAGTGCTCTCTCTTGTAATTGAATCCCAACAGGAAATTAGGAAGAGTTTCAGGTAAGTCTGTTGTTGCATGTAGAAATACGCACTGATTGCCTGATTCAATTGAATCACGTAAAATGGCGCATGATCGTAAAGGCCGTCATTTACTACCAGATTTATTCGTTAGATCTATTTGAAAAAGTGCTCCAAAGAGTATGAGTGTGAAATAAAACTGAATAAGTGTGATAGATTTTTTAACAGTTTTGTATGATTTTCTAATTTTATATAAATAATACAATAAAATTATACTTTCTAAGCGACCAGATTTTCATTTCTTGGAACTGTTGATAAGATGAAAATCAACGTATGTTTTATGTACTAACTAGACAGACGTTTAGTTTAGTATTCTTCTAAATTAGTTAACGAAAACGAGAGAATAACATGAATTTTGCCAAAACATGTTCATGCATTTTTTTGTGTGGTGGTGTGCCACCGACACCTCACTTTGTTGCGAGTTTTTTTCTCCAAGGTAGGAGTGAAATATATCAGATTTTTTTCTCAATGAATCGTACAATTGTCAATGATAGCGAATCAGGAACGAAGAAGCGCGCTTGAGAAAAATGCATATTCAGAGTTAAAAAAAAAATTTTTCTTACTTTTAATTAATTGGTTTTTAATTGATTTCTACTCCAATACACAACTATTTACTAATTACCAGTGGACATTCAGTAGTACGTAGTAAGATAAAACTTTTGTTTCAATCACGTGAGGGTGCATTTCCGTATAAGAAATGGAGCGTGAATTAACATGCATGATTAGATTTTTGGAGTGATTGTTTCGTGAATTTTTTGCTTAATTGTAGTTTTTTTCATTTAATTTTTTAAATTATTTTATAGTTTTTTTTTTTGTAAATATTTCGTGAGCGTGAGTTTTCATGACAGAGATTAACTTTTTTCACCCACGTCAGCTTGCATGAACGTGAACCAAAAATATAAGGTCGTGCATGCGAGTACATGAGCAAAATCTTTTTATCGTAAGCATGCATGAGCATGAGTTGAGAGTCATTCAATATCCGATCTCTAATTCAGACCTAAAATTAATTTAAAATTCAGCCAAAAAAGCAGTTATTCTTCTTACTATCGAATAGCAAAATTGTTTATCTCTTCGTACCATAGAATGTTTAAACTTTAAAGCAAATATTTTTCTTTTCTTACTATTGAAGATTCGTAAATGGATATTCGTAGATTCGTCTTCGGAGTACTGAACGTCCACTGTATTTACCTCACAAGAGCTTAAAATGCTGCTGATGATGATTGGTGGGGCGACCTATCGAAAATAATACTATTCCGTATTGCTATCGTAATTGGTTTCTTCATAATATTCTTTGAATAAAAATAATTTATTAAAAATAATTTTAAAAAAAATTTAAAACTATTAAAAACAATATTATTAAATATAATTTTAAAAAATATTAAAAATAATTCGAAAAATTATTAAAAATAATTTTAAAAATTATTAAAAATAATTTAAAAAATTATTAAAAATAATTCGAAAAATTATTAAAAATAATTTTAATAATTATTAGTACTGAATGTCATGTCCAGAATTTAAGCTTAAGTCAAAATAATATAATTTAAACCAATACAAATCAAATAAATGCCTGCAAGCATTTAAATTATAATTTTATAATTATAAACAATTAGAAATGTATTCTCAACATCTGGCGAGAAATTCGACATTAAACAACACCTTAAAAAATTCCAACTGGCCCCACTTTATAACACTCTTACCAAAGAAGAGTTAAAAATCAATAAGACTTTTTAACATAAATTTTCCCTGAAAAAGTTTTGCATAAAAATTTAGATAACATTTTAATACACATACGTTTATCTGAAAGAAAGATTATTTATGATGATGAAAGAATTTTATTATATTTTTTGTCTTAATCAATATTTTTTTATTCCTTTCTTTTTATGGTGTGCACATTGAAATGTGTTGGTGGTATATGAGCCGTTAAAGTACTACTGCCGTAATTTACACTTCATAATTTTATTTATCAGCAGCAAAAGAGTTTTAAATTATAAACTGAGTCTTTATGATTGCAGTGCAGGCAGCTCTTTGTCATGTGCTGTGAATTATTGCAAGAAACTTTAAATCTTTTGATCTTTTATTGATCACAAAAAGAAGTGTTTTTTCTTTGTTTTTGTATTTGTAATACCCTACATTTAATAATGTTTAAAGTAGTAAAGAAAATAGACATCGTAGAGGCATTAGTTTAAGAAAATATAAATAAAGATTTAACGTAAAGGCAAAGGTGTTCTAACAGTTTTATTGATTTTTCTTTAACTTTTAAAATATATAAGAACAAAAATATATCTAAACACAATTCTCGTATACTTTTCGCGGAAATTAACATACAATCAGCACCACCGAAAGTGTTGAAATACTCGTACCTGAAATACACATAAAACTGTGATGAGAAGATATTGTGGCCTCCGAAAACATATATTCTTTCATTTAGTTTGTAATTAATTAATTGTTCATTGTTCCTTGGTAGATTAATTGTTTTATATTTAATTCTTTCTGAATAGAATGTTACGAGCTTTTATCCGAAAAGAAATTGCTTTGGATTAAATAACCAATACACTTATCCCTCGATTTATACTATAATTATATTTCCATGAATAAACTAATATTTTTATATGAAAACTCGTGTAAAATGGAAATAAAAGTAAAAACGCAATCTGAATTCATTCAGCAAATTATGTACGTATGTACTATATTTTACTATTCATAAATACGCCAAACAGAAAGACATTTCTAGTACGCCGAAAAATAAAATATATTTAAATTTTTTGAAAATGGAAATAAAGTTGATTTCAGCATTATGTTTGTCAAAAATAAACTTTATAAAATATCATTAGAAATAAAACAAGGCAAATTCACAACAGGTAGACTCGCCTCAATTCGCTTTGAAAAATGCCTGCTTTCGATTGGTGCTTTTTAAGGGAACTGCTAAAATTTTAGTATTTTTTAAATTTTTTGTTCGCACTTTTTCTTTGTCAAAATCAACGTCAAACACAATATATAAATCAAACATAAACAAATTTTGACAAACAAAACAAATCAAAATGGAAGGAGATGCAACGAGCAAAAAATAATCAGCTCAGGTGTCGAGACCACCTGTTATGAATTCGCCTTGGAAACAGCATATAAATATTTTCATAAATCACACATACAATTTTGTTTATCAATTATGCCAAGGCAAATTCACATCAGGTAGTCGCATGCAAATTCACTTTATAAAATATAAAAAGATGTGTCCAAAACAGGGGACGAGTTTATGAAATGAAAAATAACAAAAATGGGTTATGAAAATGTGAAAATAAAAATGAAGTATTTTGGCTAAGAAGACCGAAGTTTGTATATAAGAAATGGAATGTTCTTTATTTGAAATGAGACATGGGGACGGTACGCAGCATGTTAAAAAAACAATCATAGGTACAGAAAACAACTGTGGCTTAGCACAAGTACCGGGCGTAGCCGGTGCAATTGATACTGACACTATAGTAGCAACAGGCTGTTGGTAACAACCACTTCTCTGAGTGGAGCACCAATAACTTTGAATACATCACAAAAAAAATACTTCATTGTCCATCCACATGAGCCACAGGCGTAGTAGGTCGATCAATACAAGTTAGAGTTATGTTATGAGAAACGTCATAATGTCATCGTTAATAGTAAAACAATTGGAAAATGTTGGTCCACAGATCAGAACATCCTCTAGCAATAGCAACGATAGGCACTTATTTACCCCGAGTTAGAGTCACTGTCACACAAACGATGGGCGTTGGTGTAGGCGTACCTGCAGACCAGCGATTAGTTACACATATTTGCACTTCACCAGCGCCGGTTCCTGGTGCCGGCGCTAGGGATACGGTTACTGGTATAACAAATGGTGTTTACTAGAGCTGCCTTAGCTGGTTTTAACAATCTACAGCCATTAAATAATTCACATGTTATTTAAAGTCAAAAATCATTTTATTGTTAATACACATGATTTTTTTTTTGCTTTTTTACATAGTGCGCTTATGTGAACAAACAAAATAATTAAAAAAAATTATACAGCTGAAATAGAAACGACTTCAGTCACCTGATCTCTTGAGGCCACCTGCTGTGAATTTGCCTTGAAATATACGAAACTCGTCGTCTGTACAGAAAATTTAGAAATGGTTGATTATTGATATAAGAAAATTTACATAGAACAGTATCTTAAAACTTTCAACTAATTTTTATGTGTGTTTCGGGGTTATTAACGTGCAGTGAACGTGAGTCCAAAATTATATTTCACCGCAAATAATAATTGGTTTTATCCGCAGACTTAACTGTTGCAGTGCAACGCGAAACTGCATTTTTTCGGCATGAACAATTCGATATTCGCATTTATCTACAGAGCAAATTAATTTCCTAATATTTTGTCCTTGTTATAGGGCTAAAGCCCGAGGCACATAGAATCTCTGGAACTTTGAATTTGTTTAATAACACAGTACAACATTTTTAAGCTCATTGATTTGGGACTCAATTCTGAGAATTGCACGTGAAATTAGCCCCAAAAGTAAGAACTTCTGAATCATTCAGTTGGCCAGTGGAATAATTAATAACTATGATAAATCAAAACTATGATAAATCATGTTCTTTTTCTCATTGTGTTTTATGTATTCAATGACTTCTACGTCTTGACATTTTTAAGTCGTTATTTAGAATCCGATGTGGTAAGTGGTAAGTACTTGTCTCCAATGACATCACCATGTTAAAGTAATGAGTCAAAACGCCAAAGTAGAAGGAATGAAAAGTATGTATTTAACAGCATTCTTTTGCATATTTAAAATTTAAGAGCATAATTTCCTTTTAACTGGATTTTTCTGTTTTTTATTACTTTCTATGGCTCTAGTAAATAACGCCCAAAACAAAAAAAAAGGGCAAAAAAATATTAAAAAGTTCTCCAAATTTTTTCAAACATTTTGGTAGTTTTTTCATTATGAATTAATTCTTAAAATTTAATTTTAATTTACTTTAATTTTAATTTTTCTGTGACTTTCTCATCTGAAGTATGTCTCAAAAACGGTTACGCGGGACTTCAAGAATTGATCCTCTCAGTATGTCGAATATGGACTTCGATGAATGAGCTAAGATTGTCTGCCTTGCTTAAGGACTTTCTCCTCCGAGTATGTCGAATAGTGGCTTCGTTGGGTAAAAATTTTTTATCTTGTCAATTTCCGGTGTGGCTTGACGATTTTCTTCCGTTCGTAGAATGTCAAGGAGTGGCTTCGCTGTGTGTAAAGATTTTTTTTGTGTAAAGAACTTTTTTTCATTAGAGGCTAAAAGCAAGTTAGGCAGAAGCGAACTGCGAACTGCAGCGACGAAGCTATTACTTGACGTACGGAGAGGAGATATATGCTTAAGTCAGGCTCAAGGCCGTCATTGCATAAAATATTTACGCAGCGAAGTCATTATTCGACATAATGTGGAGAAAATCATTAAGTCCGATCGAAGTTCAGCTAAACTGTTTTTCCCACAAAGAAAACTTAAAAAGTATATTAATTTATCTCCTAAAAGGAAATAATGTCCAGTGCAGATGTTATTTATTGTATGCCACCGATTATAGAGCTTAATTTCCATACTTTGAGCGCATATTTTATTTTTTTTGTGCGCCTCTTTTCAGAGCATATTTTTGGTTGAACCGGTTATTAAAAGAAAGCGCGTACAAATGGATTAACTTTTCTTAAACTTCTATTTATTAAATAAACATGCAGCAATATTGATCATGCATAAATTAAATTGCGCTCTTATTGGGGAATAAGAATCCAAAAAGAGAACTGCTTGACTATTAGTATTGTAAAAGTATTAAGTATTTGAGTAACGAGTACTTAATATCCAAAACTAACTACTCAATACTTTCAGAGATACATTTCCATATACATATAAATACGAAAATTTAGTTTGAAAATGTTTTAAACTAAAGCAAATGATTTAACCGTTTGCAACAATTAATAAGCCTGGCCGTTAAATTAGATATTTTAAATGGATTATTAAATATGCTAATCTATGAAATATTATGAAGTATGTGTAATAATAAAATCGAATTTTAACCTACTAAATATATTTATTTTAAAATAAAAAAAAAACGTTAAAAGTATTGAGTAGTATCGTTTACGCTTTTTACCACACTATTGACTATGACAAGCCGCCGCAAAAATCATCGAATATGCACTACTTCCGATTCCAAACTGCTGCATTTAATAAACTTTTTTGAAAGTTTTTTTTTACTGGGCTTGTCGAAGTCGCCTTTTGCTGACTGTAGTTTTCTCCCCAGATTTAGTTTTTTGCTGGCATTCTTTACACCTTGACTAAAATTTTGTTTATGATTTACGAGCTTCAAAATTTTACAACGCGACAGAGTGTTTATGACGCAGTTGGTTTCAAAGTATTACTCAGCCAAACTTCTCTAATGCAGTTTAAAAAAAAAAGTGATATTAAATTATATATTTTTCTGTATTATTAACAATATTTTTTTCTTCTGTGTCTTTAAATGATTTAGTTTTAAGACAAGTTTGCAGCAACATTCAAATGGTTGGTTGTGGCTTTAAGGTCGGCTCAGTGGTGGCAAGCTATTCATGCGCCTGACGATGGTGGCATATTTACAGATTATTGAAATGTTGCAAAGCCAATGGACGAGGCAGACAGACTATGGAGCGAATGAATTAATATTAACAAAAAACAAAAATAATAATCTACATAAATACAGTTTTAATAATCATACACAACCAAATATTGACAATATTAACATTAATTTATGGACCTGCACTCGTATGTAATTGAAATAATAATTGTTTTTCAACATGCAGGTTTTTCTTTTCAAGAATTTGCAATTAAAATGCTTAAATGGGAATTTTTAAAAAAACAAAGCAGAAGCAGACCCCCATAAATGTTTTCAAGTGGAATGAAGGAAAAATGATTCTAGTATTATGTTGTAGTTGCCATTAAATTAACCCAACCATAAACTTTCTTGAGAAAATTTAAAATTTCTATTGTTTCTTATGCCACATTTCTTTTTAAAATCCAACCACCACCTTTTAAACAACTTCTTCACTTACACAATATGTGGGAAATTTGTTACTTGTCTCCTGTCGTCTTCACAGCTACAAAAGAAAACAAACCATCTTATCTGATTTTCTAGATCAAGTGTAATGTATTTTCTTATAAGAAAATTATATGAATTTCTTAAACAAGAAACCTATTACCATTTTCATGTAGGAGGGTGCAAGTTGTTTACCGAGTGAAAAAGCGTTTTGATGGTGAGTGGATGTATTCAAGTCTCTACTTTAAGAATCCCCTTTTAAGACGGTTGCAACCATTTCTATGCATTTGAATAATTTATAAAAAAAAACACAACGAAATCAAAATCAAAATGCATAACGCTTCCCACAATATGAACTTAAATTTATCATGGCGTCTTAAAGATAATTAATGTGAAATTTTTAAAAAATTTAATTGCAAAACAAAAAATAAATATTTTCTTGAATAAAAAACTAAAAATATTTCCCAGCAATTAAACTTTCATGCTTAAGTCTCATGACATAGATATTATGGCATTAGTTGAAGACTATTGATTTAATAAAATTTATTTTAAAAGTCCTGCGCTGCGACGTCAATGTTCTGCATTTTGCTTTTGTAATTTCTTTAATTTTTTAAACACTCATAAAAAATTTTTAATCCTTGATCTCTGCATTAATAATCCTGATGTAAACATCAAGATTGTTTTATATTTAAATAAAGCCACAACTTGAATTTTATCCCTTCTTCATTTAACAATAAAAAATAAATTGAATTTTTATTAACTGTAAATCAAATGAATGCATGAGGAATGAATGAATATGCAGCAATGCAAAACAACAACAGCAGCTGGAGCATCAAAAAATCTAACAATAGCAACAACATCGACAAGCAACAGCAAAAATTATCCATCAATAACATTTAAGTACAAACAACTTGAACATGGTGATTTATTACTTTTAGTAACAATGACATTTTGCCATCAAATAGAGAAAAATTGTGCAGCACAAAGAAAAAAATTGTAAATAAATAGAATTTGAAACAAATCTAAATACTACTTGCTACAGTTGCAACAAGAAGCAGCAACAACAACACGAACAACAACAATAGCTAACTAAACGAATAACAATTTCGTTTATGCAGCAACTGAAATTTAAATTCAAATATTTAGATTGTCATTTAAAGTTTTCTTTCTTTTTTTCCGTAGAGGAAATCTCTTGCAATTGTAGAGAAGTACTTGCGAAAGCAAAAAAAAATAAAATAAAATAAAAAGCAAAGTTTAAATGAATTTGTTCGTTTTTATGTAAAAACCTTCAGATGGCATCATGCCCCCGCACAACATATGCACCTTTTCCATGTAAGTGAACACACTGATATATGAGCAGGAGACAACTCTTATGAACCATTAGTTGTTATTGTTGCTGCTATTTTGGTTTAATTCCATCTTGTGTGGAAACGAAAGACGAAAACCCAGTTGGGAGAACAATGGAACAAATAGATAAATTCGTATTGAAACAACTAACTAATATCAATATTACATCGATTTTTTTTAGAATTTTGTGTATAATTTATTCATCAATTCAATCGATCAATGTTGAACAACAAATAACAACATCAAAATTGTTCAACTACAGCAGAGACGACCGACTACAAGTAAGAGGACTTGTTGTTAAGATACAAGTATACTCTTTCATGTTTCCAGTAAATAACTATTTAGTGTGTATTAGTTCGAAGTTGCAACATTGCAATATTAGAAAAGACAGACAACGTTGGTTCAAAAGGCATATTGTGTTTAATGTTGAAAACTGATCTAAATTCAAATCAGCAGTTAATCAAGGATCAGTTGACGGAATTACCTGCATCAGTGGGGAGCTTTTTTGTTTGCTTTATTTGAGGAAAATACTCTAATAAAGCTTTTTTTATTAAAAGAACCAAATAGACACGATTGTAAAACGAAGCTGATTTCCATCCAGTACGAATGCAGGAATAGTTTAATTCTGGGAGGCAGCTCTCGGGACGAACTACGCACTCTAGTGACAGTTCAACGGGGCAGCACTGTTAGGCGACTTTTAGGAGAATCTTCGGTTCTATGACTTGTACAGATGACAAAATGAGAAAATTGTTGAGCACACGCCCTGTTGTTGTGTTGATCCTTATGAGCAGCGTTGCCAGTTAAGCATTTTCACGTCTTGATTTAGCGTCTTTTTTGTTGTCAAATTGGAGAGCTCACAGCTGAAGTGAACCAAGTCCAAAAAAGACAATTATAAGATATTTTGAGTTTCAGAAAATGAACTGACATTAATTTCTACAATGAATATATCATTTATACTAAAAACGAAAATAGGAACGAAACACCTTTTTAATTAGTTCGTAACAGATTTAGCATCGAAATTTCTGTTTTAGCCTCTTGGCCTTCTTATATTTTTATTTATGATTATGGATTAAAAACTTATTTTAAATTTTGCTTTAGCATTAAACCGAAACAAACTGAAGTTTAAAATACAAAAAAAAATATTTTCACAAAATGTTTTAAAATTAACTTACAGCACAGAGTCTTCCAAATAGAGATTTCGCTTTCGATATGTCAAAGCATGAGTATTTTTAAACGAAATCATCGAATCTTCATTTAATTGTATAGAGGAGGGTATGTCCTCCAAACAATATCGGACAAATGGGTGCCACGGCTACGCTTCCAGTATCATATTATTTTCATGAAAATTTCCATCGCATTTGCGGCTGTATGACCTCGATAACTGTACGAATTACATCTTGAGGTCATGAATAGATTGTGGGCCATTGGCCCACAAGAGATGTGATGTTAAATCCCAACATCTCGTTGGCCAATTGTGATCGCCTCTTCGAGAAATCACACGGTCAGGAAACTTTTCACACAAAAGAGCGATGGTATCGTTACTTTCGTTGCACGTAGCACCACCTTGTTCAAAATAAGCATCGTCCACATCAATATCTTTTAAAATACGATATACAGGGATGTTCTACAAAAGTAGTGAAATTAAAATTTGAAAAGTAATCTTTTCATATTTGATGTTCTCGAAAAATATAGTATATTTTTATATATAATATTGAAATTCAAATGTGAAGGGCTTTTAACTGAATTGATGGAATTATGTCGTTAAGTCCACCCTTGTAGATTTAAAGGAAAATGCAAACAAAACATGTTTGTATTTCAAATCATTAAATCGTCACTTCAAACATGTGTGAGAAAAACATTTTGCTGGAAATAAAATTTATTGAAAAGGACCTGCGCCAGCCCTCCTGATACAACGAACTTTAATTTTCTAGAAGCTTGTACATACCATATTTTAAAGTTATTTACTAAAAAATGCCTTATCCGTATTTAGATGTCTACGTCTACCAAATGTAGCATGACTTTTAAGCCATTCTTGACCAAAGGAAAAATAAAATAAATATATTTTTTTTGTGTACTTCTCTTTTGGTCTTATATTTATTTTATTTGTTAAAGCATATCATTTTAATTCCAATTCCATTTGTTATTTGATGTTATGTGTTCATTGTCTGATTTCTTCTTTTCCTCAAAAGGATAACAATGCTGCCACATGTTCTATGTACAGATATAAGAAACTATCTTTATGCAACAACCAACAACAACAACAACAACAACAACATCTATTCAAGTGCAGTCGCAGCAGCATGTATTTACTCGTATTTAAGTATCTCTGTACAAGTATTGTAAATCTTTAAATTGTTATTTTAGGATCTATAATGTAATAAACTTAAATAAAAAGCACAGACCAAACAAAACGACTCAAAGAGATTAAAGACAAAAATCGGTTTATTATATATCCGTATATGCCACATACATTTACACATACATGCAGATCTGCCATAAAATACTATTATTTACTTTAAATTGTATTGAAAAATGAATCGAACATAAAATAAAACTCATGTGTTTGAATTGGAGAGTATTTCTTAATTTTTCTATCTTTCCTGATTTTTCTTTGTTTTTTTTATTCAAAATAAAACTAATTTATATTTATTCAAACTATATTTATATGCAAATTGAACAAAAGGAATGGATTTCAGTTGGAAAGCTTAACTTTAAGTATTCAGTTTTATTTGTTTAATTTACGATTACAAAATATTAGTTTCATGTGAATGATCCAAATAAAATATACATTTTAAAGCATTTGCGATATGTAAAATAAAAAAACTAAAACTGTGTGGGTCATGACGATCATTGTACGAGGAGAAATCACTAAGTTTTTTGGAAAATCATCGAAGTGGCACTAAGAATTTACTACTAAAGTTTGGTTTCTTTTTTAAGTCATCGATTGATTGAGACAACCTGTTCTAAATATATTTTAAAAATTTTAAATAAATGTTTGTTTAGATTAAATATTTGACCTTGTTTGGTATAATTTCGAATTTTTTTTGATACTGAATATCTTTTCAATATTTGGACTTTCCAGCTCATTAAATAAATGTCTCTCAAAGTTACCAAACCACTCGATTTGAAGGCCAAAAATCAATCAAGGAAATCAAGGGAGAGTTGGAGAAAGTCTGTTCGTATTGGACAGAGTCCCTCTGTACAATATGTAACAGAGTATGTTCTGAGGAAACAAACGGAGTACAAGAGTCGTGACATATATTTTGACAAACACTTCTCAGTCGAGATAACAAATAAAGACGATTGGTCGGGTTATTTCTGTATTTCGAAATAAAGGATTTTCGTTCTTTATAGACGAGTTTAAAATATCAGTCACGCTCACTTTACACTGCTAATACACTGTCTTCCAGGAAAAAATTTACGCCATAAATGAAGCTGCGAAATTAATTGAGAGGATCACCTCGGAGAGCTGTACTAACGAGATTTTTGTGGACAGCCTGGCCGCAATCAGAATCCTTTTTACGAAATTAGTGTAGTCAAAGAATGGCGCTGCTTAAATGGCATCACGTCGGTATAATCAGAAATCCTGGATATTAAGGCATTCAGGGAATCGAACAAGCTAGCGAATGCCCAAGAGCGGAACACTCACGAAAGGATATTCATATTTCCATGATTGAGTTATTGAATAAGATTAAGGAGTGAAAGCTGAAGAATACGGTATTCATTCAGGTGATCACAAATTATAGTTTGTAAATATCCAGGACTCTTTAGTCTGCCGTAAGAAGAGATAGAACAAAAAGCACCTACTTGGAAACCTTTGTAAGAAAGTCACTGGTATTTCGGGTTGTCATTATTACGGCACATTGCACGATCAGACGCTTAACCGAATTTCTAAATTTTCTCCATTGAAGGCGCTATAGAAGAAACTTCTTTGACAAAGAAGGAGTCCAACATCTTCTTCGTAACTTCCCGGCTTTACAGAAGCTTCAGTTTGGACATCTGGGCAATCACTGTCTTTAAGACATAAACGGTATCAGGCATTCGTTATTTAAACTTTAAGCAAAGTTGTTGGAGATTGTTGGAGCAGAGATTGCCCGAACTTCATAGGATTGTGTAGTGTGGACATTATAATGGATCTAAAGGCCTCCGCATTTAACCGCTATATATACAGGTTTCAGTAGCTACTTCATAGTTTTCTCCGTCGCATTCCTGAAGAATTTGTTCGCCGTTAGCAAAATCTTAATGAAGCACTGATTCTCCATTGTGATCCAGACATTTAAAAGCACTGAAGCCACTGAATTTTATCAGCTGAATTTGCACCGAAGGAAGCGAATACAGTAAAACGGTCAGGGTATTTTTGATATGCATGAAATTACTTATATTGACTAAAAAGCAGAATTTAATTTGTCCTTATTGGAGCAATTAATAAAAAAGTAAAAAAAAAACAGTCCCATGTGGCCAGCATAAACTTTTGGGAGGACAAATTTTAAATACACAAGTTTTAACATTTTCTTTTAGCAACACAATATCTCTTTTTGCCCTCTCCTGCATCTAGCAAAGTAAAAGGTGATCTTCCATAAATATAATATTCGGTTACACGTTTGTGTAAATTCTACACACAGGAAAAAACCCCAATCTTAAACCAACATGAAGAAATATTGATATCAAATCATTTTTAATATGTGGAAAAAATCCAATTGAATTTACTTTTAACATTGTTTCAATTTAAATCAGTGGTTAAAATTGTTAAATTAGTATTAAAATATGTCGATTTAAAGTTAATCACATTGAAATAAAATTGTACATTTTAAATTTTACCTCTAAGAGAGTTTAAATAACATCAATCAATGTTTAATTTTGTAATTTCCATTTTAGTAGCAATAATTACAGTTTTTATGTAAAATTAACATTTCATATTGTTGAAACAAGATTGACTATTGTAAAATCAACATTGTTATAAACATTACAAATTACATTGGAATACTTTGAAGAGACTTTTGTTAATTTTAAATATTAACAAACGTTGGCTTATGTTAAATCAACATGTTAAAAAAGTTAAATAAAATTTGTGAAATATTAATAATGACTGGAATAATATTAAAATAAAATTGCTGTATGTTAAAAAATAAACATGAAACATGTTGAAACAACGTCAATCATGTTGAAATGAAATTAATTCATGATAAAAAAGAAAAAAAAAACAAAAATTTCGCTACTTTACAGCATTAAAGAAATACCGTTTTCATTCTATCGCAGCTTCACTACTTATCAGAAGTGAAATGTTATAAATTTTAAGTGAATTGAATTCTTTAAATTTCATTATGTCTGCAGCTAACAATGATTATATGAATTTAACAAGGTTTGTGGAAAATTTATCAACCGGAGGAGAAAATATTAATCTTGATAGTGACGAACACGAAAATATTATAGTAAACATTCCAGTTGTTCAAAATACGACACAAGGTTCCCAATTATACGAAAATTGAATAATTAATTAAAATTGGTTAAATATATTTAAGAAACAAATATTTGTAAACCCAAAAAAAAATTAATTAACTGCTTTTTACTAACTGCCTGTCCCATTCTTAAACAAAATTTCGTAAATGTTATTTCAGTACAGAAACCATGTTAAATTAAAATGGAATTTCCTGTAATTTTAACATCTTTTCATTTTATTTCAATATGGCTGTAACATTAATTCCAAATGGCTTAATAGGATTCGACATTAAATTTATTTCGATTCAAAATGAAATTCATGTTGTTATAAATTTTCCTAATATTGTTTCAATAAGGACCTTAACGTTATTTGGGCATGACAATCTCTTTCGATTCAATTGGCGCACAATGTCAATTAAACATGATTTCTAGTTGTTTTTAAGTGGACAACTATAACTTTCATTTCACTTTAATATCATGTTAAATTAACATGAAACGCTTATTTATGGAGCAAAATTGTTAACAAAATTAGTTGAATCAACCTTGTTTTATTTGATTTTACAATGATTTTTTTCTGTGTGTATAGAAAAAATACACGAGTTGATTGCTGCCACATGCAACTTACTCCCCAAATATTCTGAGCAACAAGATTCGAGTCAAGTGGGCAGGTCGTTTCTGTAACAGCAGCATATTTTGAAGACTTTCAAAATTGTATTTTGCGGAGGGTTTAAGAGGTTTAAAAACCGATTATCAAAAATAAAACAACAAAAACAAAGCAGTTTTTCTCTGGTTTTGTTTATGGAATTTCTCCTGATAATTCACTCTTATAAAAGTTTTAAAAGATATTTCAACCAAAAAGAAAAAGGAAAAAGGCTGAACGGTCATTTTCTAAAATTTAGCTGATTTGTTGCGTTTCATGTTGAAACTTTCTCATATGTGAAAGAGCTAATTAAAATCGAAGTGGCTAAAATAACAGCTAAAGAAAAAACTATTGTGTCATAAGTTCATTGCAAATATTAAACAACTTTCCGACACAGACACTCATCATTTGAACGGAGCTTTAGTGAAACCATTAAATAATTATGACAGCAACATGTTATTAAAAAACCTCCTTAATACAAAAAACATTTGTTGGAATATTAATTTTTGGACAAGAGCCGCTCTTAACAGCTTTTTAAATTCTACTTGTCAGTGGCAACACCTATTTTGAACTAATTGAATCTCGAACGATGCCGTTGTATTCGGCTTGTATGCAACATACTTAACAGAAATCATCATCATTATCAATAAGATACAAGATACTAAATACAAATGTGTGTATGAAGTGTGCGTGTGTGTCGGTTTCTTGTGTTATTCGAAAAGCCTCATTAAGAAGGCGTGCTTTGAAACAAAAAACGCTTATGGCTATTTACACACTCTTCGAGCGATTAATTTGTTTACAAAAATAAAAAATAAATTAAAAACAAAACACTTTTGTATCGAGATAGAACAACACAAATTCGGGCATCCAGTTTTTAATGCGGTCTGCTGTTTCATTTGTTTATTTAACATCAGATTCGCAGCTACAATCACTTAACAGCAATCTAGTCTTTATTAGTCGACCGACCACTCAAACTCAAATCTTTTTTATATTTTATATTTTTTTTATTATATTTTTGAAGTACACATGTTTTTTGTGGCTTCTTTGTTTAGTTTTCTTTTTTATTCTTCTCTGATTTGATTGACTTCAATGCCATTTCATCTGCTGTCCCGAAAACTAAAGATTTATTCAGGGATTAATAGTTTCTTATGTACAATTATAGTTTCTAAATGATATGATGTCTTTATTATTTTCTACATTCAAAGCTTTTATTAAGTTTAATATTTTATTAATATTTAAAATCTGTTGGGGTTTTTATTTTTCCCGGAGGCCAAGACTTCTTTTTGTAAAACTTGCAAAACAAATTTGTTTATTAAGAACTTGTGTGAGAAATCTCATACATTTAATTGTCTAGACATTGTTTAAAAATAATGGATAACTATTTGAAATATAGATGTAAAAATATGTGGCATTGTAAGGAACAACAAGAAAAATAAACTAAAGGGTCTTCCAATAAGAGATTTCACTTTTGGTAGATATGTAAAAAAAATCAAATTTTTAGAGAAATTGTCGGAAGTTTATTTGATAGTAAAGAGAATTATATGCGATTTAATAAAGGAAAACAATATCAGCCAAATGGCCGCCACGGCTAAGCTTGCCTTTCATTAAATTTTCCATCACCAATTCGCACATTTGCGGCTGTATGTCCTCTATAACTTTCGAATTCCATTTTTGAGGTTTTGAATTGATTGTGGGCCACTGTCAGAGACCTTATCTTTTACGTAACTCTAAAGAAAAAATTTAAAGGTGTTAAGACACAAGATATCGGTATCCAATTGTGATCGCCTCTTCGAGAAATCACACGTTCAGGAAACTTTTCACGCAAAAGAGCGATGATATCGTTACTATTGTAGCACTTAGGGCCTTCGTATTGAAAATAAAGTTCGTTCACATTGATAATTCCACATTATTGAATGCCAATAAACATTCACCAACAATCCACTGCAGCAACAAATGTCACTTATTAAGCTATTCGTTAACGTATTTTGTTTTTATAAAAATAATAGATAAATTTCAACTAAGTTGTCTTAACAGTTGTCTGTCTCTTTTGCTGTCACCATTTTGTACGACTTATAACGTGCAGATATTTTATTAGACAAAAAAGTAAATCGAATATGATGAATATTGTAAGTAAACATTTTAATAAAAATTATTATTTCGTTAAAAGTATAAACAATTTGTAAATGATAAACATTTTCAAATACATGATTTTGACATAGAGACAAATTAGCATACTTTTTTAACGATAGTTTCATATAAAAACTAATAAAGGTATTCACGGGAGTATACTAATTGTTGTATACGTTTTAGATGTCAAAGTTTATAAAATAGCTGTTGGAATGGTGGCATATAACTTTTGTCATGAAGAATGTTAATAACAATTTCATAGAATCTCTACATCAGTTAGTATAATTATATTTTGTAAAACTCTAAATCCTAAACGCTTGAAAATTATACTTAAAATACACTGGAAGGGAAATTGATTTAAATTTAAATATTTTCAACATAATTGTGTTTTACAAAACCACACCAGAAATGTATTTAAATAAAATACAGCTAAAAGCTTAACAGCGCAATGTTATCATTGTAACATAGCTCTGTTAATGGGGATGGTTTGTGTCTAGGATTATAAATTTCAAAATTTATCTTCACACATATCACAGGGTTAATTACAGAATGATCTTGGGTGGCATCTGAGCTGCAATTGTGTTGCGAATGGCAACGGTCAATTTAAGTTGTTCTTTTGCGACAACGAATTTTCTATAGCCCAATTACAAGGCAGTTGAAGTTTGTTTTCTATCCACAGTGGACCAATTAAATTAAAAACCAGCCCTCACCCACTGACTGACTATATTTCTCCAATATCATTGAAACAACAGAATAACAAAATTCGACTCCATCAGACTTATGAAAGAAGCTAACATTCAACAATCAACAAAAAATATCTGATCAGATTTCCATTGGGGGTTTATTGTTCATTTCGATTGGAAAAAAACCTGCTCGAAACTCAATTTCAAGGCCATGGAAATTCGAGTGACTTTCTTTTTGAATCGAAATACATAATAACTCCCTTGATCAAGTCAACTTTCAAACACTAAATCAAAATCGGTTCAATCGGTGCACAAATATTTCGATCAAAATAACAGAATCGACAGCCAGAGGTTTGCCCGTAATTCGATTCGAAATAGAAGCTTTACGAATGTTATTATTGTAAGGTGTATTTGTTAAGACCTTTTGGATTTAGTTAAAAAAAAACACATACAATTTAGAGGAATGTATGAAATATTTATTTGAGTCGATAGAACGATCTATATAAATTTTTTTTCAACCAGCAGATATTACTTAAGTTGTTTTGGCTTGTCTGCAGAAACGCCCAGTGTTTTGGCAGGCCTCGAACCTGTGAGGTCAAGAGTAATAGTCTAGTGCACTATTATCCACGAGCCAACGCTAAAATTACAAATGAGCGGGGTAATTACGAGTAGTTCGGCTATAAAATGTAACGGCAAGAAACGTATTAAATAACCTATTTGCCAAACCGAGCAACAACCTTTGAATATATTAATGTGATCCTGGACCTGATTGGTGACAATTGACCAATTTATTTTATTGCCTTTACAAATTTAAGCTCATTTCGTTGATTGTTCTTTCAAGTTCATTATATCGTTTCTTCATATCAAATGCAAAACTTAAATTCTCCACTAAACTTTTCTCAATTCCAAATAAGATTTTCGTGTGTACCAAAGAATAATTTCCACAATTAATCGTTAATAGTCAAAACGTATTATAATCAAATTAAATGATAAGCAATGTAATGACTTTTTGATGCCAAAAATTTTTATATTAAATCGATGTTAACGATGAAATCCAATCAAACTTGACAATTTCTAAAAGTGTTATTGCAAACACAAAATTTGTTAGAGCAAATAATAACGAAATAAAACGCTTAATCAGCAGACGAAAAAGTAACATGTCTAGAAAATAAAACAAATAAAAATTTGTTGGCAAAACGTGTATCTTGATAGTAAAAATAAATTAAAGATCTTCTAAGCAAACATCGTCTTGTGTTGAGTCAAAGGAATGTAAGAAATATGGAAAATGGGAAGCAAAAAGCTGCAAGAAAATAAAGTTATTTAAAATTTATATATAATTTTAAAAAATAAATGAAAATAAAAAACGAAACCATAACAACACGAAATGCGTGGTCGGTCGTTTTAATTTCAGTCACATTTTCATATGGACACGAAAGATTTTGATAGCGGCAAGAAGTACTACAGAGGAATGAGATCTCAAATCAGGCAGCATCTTCAAAAGAGGATGGAAACAATAAGAAAAACTCCTACATAATATGAGACTGTCGACAGGAGATTTTTAAATGTGGCGGTAATACACAAAATCGAGTGAGCTTTTTAGAGGAGAAGAAACTTAAATTGGCAACATTGTTTTCTAAAAAAACGTAAATTATCAAATCAAATCAATTGAATAATTACGAAACATTTAAATACTCGTAAATACGGATCACTAAATTCGATTTCAAATCATTTCGAATGAATCGAATAATACAAAACAAATAGAATCAACTCCACTCATTTTATATCATTCAAGAAATTTTAAACAATTTCGAATCAATTAAAATCATCAACGGATCGAGAAGAGTTTAGATGCTGCAAAGTTTTGTTTTAAAGCCGTTCGATTTCGAAGGATCGCTCGTGGTATCAAGAGCGCATCAAACAGATTTCGATATCATATCTTTATTTTATTTATTAATTTTTTTAATGAAAATATAATATACAATTTTTAATTTTATTTTGTTAATATTACTTAGTATATCCTATGGCCGACGCAATCGACCATATTCTAGTAATCAGATATTAGGCATTTTAAACAAAATGAACATCCATATCCACATTTAATTCTGATCTCTTTCTTCTTTTTCAATTTCACTCATTTTAAGAAAAAAAATTCTTATTACTCATATTCATTTGTTTTTACTTGACCAATACTTACATAAGTGAATGTACGTGTGCAGTTTTCGCATTTGTCAACTTTAGGAGCCTTTTATAACTTTAATACTGAACCGATTTAAATAATATATAGTCGGGGCACTAAAGCTCAACAATGTCTACCATTTGGTAAAAGAATGAAGAAAATCGGTTGGCAAACAAAGGAGAAAAAGGGATCAACAAAATTTGTCTTAGCCTATTTTAATAATAAAGCATAAAATTATGAATTAAAATAATTCGCGCATAAAAATATACTGCAAAACTCAAGGACGAAAATTCAATCCGAAATCAAGTAAACGGGACCAATCTGGGAATAAATATATTCAAATAAACCATAAATTAAAATCTGTATATGAATGAAGGAGTTCTGTGCAAGACGAACATAAACAAAAATATGCAAAATAATGAATCATCTTTACTGATTCGAACTTCTGCCCTTCATACTGAGAGACAGGCCCGCACTACCAACCAGGCTGCCAAACAATGCGTTGACTTTCAATTCAATTATTGTGTATAAAACAAGTATTCCGCCTTCTTCGAAAGTTTGTTTCCAAGCAATTTTATTTCGAAAATTTTCTGTCAAAGTCAACAATCGTTTGTTGTCGACTCTCTTGTCAGGTGGGTACAGACAAGCACCACATGTTCTGCTTAACACTCACACACTGACAGACACAGAGGCTTTGGCTTTGACTTGCTTGAAAATATGAAACATTGACGACACAATGATGACATGTGCAACATGTTGTTACTAGAAATACATACATATGCGCGTGAGTTTAAAAAAGCTAAAACAACACCAACAAAAGAAAACGAAATGTGTTTTTGCCACTTCTGTAAATTTACTAAATATTCTCATATTTCTTTAGTTGTCAGATATTTAAAATTTAAATTCATTCGATTTTATGTTGCAATTTTCAAGTTTTTCAACATACATGAACCTGACCAATATTACTCAGTGAATTATAATTGAAAACAGTGCGAGATGTAAGCAAAAATTATTGATTGAAAATCACGTGAGATACAGCGCAACATTTTTAAATAACCCAGTTTGGTTTAATGACACTGAAACTTAAATAAACTGAAAAAATCGGGAATAATAAAATTTACCAATAGAATTTACTTGTGAGCACTTGCCGACAGCAAATGAAGAGCAACAATCTTATATGTGAAAAAAAATAAAGAACAATAAATGCAATATAAGAAAATTAATTATCTCTTCTCTCGTATTCTATTTCTATCGATTGTTCGGTTAAATAGAAACATTTTGCATTAAATTACTCGCTTAATTAAAAGCAATCGATTATAATCAATCAGTAATGTCTTTTTAATGTATTATTTTACAAATATTGAAGGAGATCCTGAACCTCATCTTCAGAAAAAAAACAGAGATGGGAGTATGAAAAACATTTTATATATTTTCTTTTATTCCGATTTATTCGACCTTTTTATAAAATTTTATTAAATATTTTCTTCTAGCTTTAGGTCAACAAAATAAATATAAATGATTTATTTTATCCAATATTTCGCTTTCTCAATGGAAAGCCTCTTCAGGGATATATTTAATTAAAAATTAATAATAACAGTTATTGTTTTCAGAAACCAATAAAAACTTATTCTAAATTTGTTTGAAAAAATAATAAAAAATTTTCCAAAAATTTTATTATTGAATTACACAAAAAAAAATTACTAAAATCTAATACAAAGCCATAAAAAATATTCAATTTCCTGCTTTATTTTTATAAATTAAATGTCGGTAATTTTGAGCTATATTTTTTGTATCCATTTTAAAGTTAATTCTTAGTTCTGTTGGTGTATTTATAATCTGTAACATTTCTAGCATGAAACGACGTTTGTACTTTGTTTCTGTGATCAAAACTTTTGTGTTTTTAAAATCTGCTGTGTGGTGAAACATTGCACAATGTGATGTTAATGCAGTTTTCTGAGTTGATCTGTATTTATATTTCTGGTCAGATTTATGTCCGACTAATATAGTTTTTAGTTTATTTTTAGTGGTACCTATACTCGTATATACTTTATTACACCACGATTATTATTTCTCTTACATGGTTTTTTGTAATCTACATCAGATCTGTCTAATATTCCCGTCTTAGTCTTCATTTTACTGAATAAACTTCCCAATGTATTATTTCGTATGTGTTATGAGCTATTCTATAATTATTGAATTCATAAATTTTTGAATTCTCCAAGCAGTCAGAAATTATCGGTAAAGAAGTCAAAGACTTATAAATTTTGGGTTTATTCCCAGTGGTCGTACTATTTATCCTCTGTCTTTTGTATTGTCTAATCAATTTGTTAGTAAGGTGATTAGGGAAATTATTATCCTCCAATTTTTCCTAATCCTCGCCATATTCTTCCTATGAAATTAAATGTCACTAATATTCAGCACTCTATCTACGAGTATGAGATTTTTCGCCGTATTAATAATAACTCTTTTAGGATGTTTTGAATAATAATATTCTCCCCGAAGATGTAGGTTTCTGGTACCAATCTACTAAAAAGTTATTACCCTTTCTTATTTTTAAAGTATCTAAACATGGTAGTTTATAGTCACATTCCCTTTCAATTGTAAATTGAATGTCTGGATGAAAATAGTTAAACATTGTTAATTCAGATTCTGAAATAATACAAAATAAATCATCCACATATTTTGTTATAACCTTTGATTTAAAATTTAATCTCATAATGCATGTAGCAAGAAGTTCCTCCATAATCCGTTGAGAAAGCGAAATATTGGATAAAATAAATCATTTATATTTATTTTGTTGACCTAAAGCTTGAAGAAATTATTTAATAAATATATTTTTTTTTATTTCCGTATCATTTTATAAATTTTGTTTTGTCGGAATATTTTTATCACAAATTTCGTATTTAATTGACTCTTTTTGGAAACTACTAGAAATTCTGAGTTTATATTTTATTTACGTGTCTGTCAGCCAGACATTTCTACTAACTTTTATATTATTAATTTCTACTCTTTTCAATCTTTTGGCCGTTGCCATGATTATCATAAACTAAATATGCTCTTAGTGAATGCACTCTAAAGTTCAAAGTAAATAAACAATTTTTTTTTTCATTTCCTTTTGTTTTTATTTAATTTTATTATCGACCACTTGAATAATATTAAAACGTGAACGTGTTAGCAAGTATGTGTGCAATAAATTAATGGCAACAAGAAGAACAAGAAGATAAAATATAAAATTAAAAAAGAAAATTTAATAAGACAACAAAGGAAACATTAAAAAATAATACAAAAACATCCTCTTCAAATGTTAATGAAAAATAATAAAATAAAACAAGAGTTTATAAACTACATTGTTGTACGAGTATGTTGAGCTTGTGCCATTTGTAATAATTACAGTACTGATCAAAATATTATCAACCACAAAATTGCTATAAAAAATGTTTAAGGTCACTGAGAAGCAATTGTTCAATTATTATCGTTAAAAAAAGACGATATTTGTTTATGTGCTTGTAAACAGACAAATTTGTTGTATCGTCATTTTGCCGTATTTGAAATGTCAATTCAATGTAGTCAATTCATTGTTATTAAATAATTTATGTCGACAACAAATTTCTTTTTCTCAAATAAAAAAAAAAACATGAAAAGTGAAACTGAAAAAAATTAATTAATTAATGTCTTATGCCACTAATATAATTTCGATATGTTAATGATTGATTCAATTAAGTGCATCTTTATTTAATTTTTTTCTGTTATCAATTGATACAATGAAATTAAATCAGATATGGGAATAACTTTTTCGCGGAAAACAATATTTGACATATGGCGAGTAAAAACTACGCCCTTAATAAAAATGGAACGATATACTCTTTAACAGCGTATGGAAATTATTAAAATTCACTACAAAAGCGGTTTGAAAAATTAAAGCATTTTTGGGTTGTCGTGAAAAACCTTCTCGGTCGCAAAGAAAATGGAAGATTGTCTCTTCTTTGCTTTCTTCTCGACAACTTCGGCAGAACTCATTATAGGACAGGCATATCTTACTAGCATGTCTGCCGACCGTCCAGTGCCCCGTCATGACTGCTTCTCGGCCTTATCGCTAAGATCAAAGTACCCCTACTTTGGAGTTTTCAGCACGATAAAAATTCCGAAAATACCTCCTGTATTCTAACCTATAAGTTACAATACAAGGGGTTACGTGTTTGGAAGCATTTAGCACGGTCGCCAGATCTAAATCACTATAGAAAATCTATAGGGAAATATATATCGGAAAATACTAACGCGAAATTTCAACACGAAGGAGAATTTATCAGACGCGGTTATGACAAAAATATCAAAGAAACGATTGACAATTTAATTGAATCAATGCAACGTTCATGTGATGCATTAAACAAAAATATCATTTTGTAGTTTTCTATTAATTTATACTTTGCAAATTTCCTAATAATTATTTTGAATTTTCGACTTTTCAGTAGGAATAAATGAATATTTGAAAATGTTTGCCGTGTATTGTCGCCCACTCTATATTTTTAAGTATTCAAGTGTTGTGTTTTTAGTGGTCACCACTGTATGATTGGCCAGCACTGCGCGTGTGTTTAAAAATCTGATGTAAAACAGTTAAAGTTGTCTGGTAGTTTGAATTGTATAAAAGCACTTTAAATTGTTTAAACAACAACATAATCATCAGTACAACAATTAAAAATAAACAAACAATCGCTCTAACGCAAAACTTTTAGATGTTTATAAATACATTCTGCAATTAAACAAACATACACAGCGAGAAATAAACGTGACACACACTAGTTGTTTCGTGGTACTTAAAACAATAGTTGTCAGGTATGTACATGCAATTGGAAGAAATTTGTGTGCAAATAGTTTTCAAATCAAATCCGTACGAAAGTGAAAACGGAAATTTAGCCTCTCTATAAAAGAATAGATCGAAAATATTCGATTTTCTTTGTGCCATCACTAGCAAACTGACAAACTGCAGAAAATAAACAAACTTATGTCTACCAAAAATTCTTATCAAAAATTCATCTGCATTGAAATTTGGGTTTGTTCTTGCAAAGCAACAACTACTCTAATGATTAATGATTTTTCTAAATCCATTCTTTAATATTTTTAATTTTTAACAAAAATTATGCGTCTTTTTCTTTTATTTTTTTGACAGCTGAATAAATGAAAGATGAAAGATGGAAACCTATTAGTAAGTGGCCACAATATATTGACCAAAATTGAATACTTTTTTGATTGCTATTTATTGCACAATCAAGAAAAATGTGATATATTGCATAAAGTGTTTGCTACACTGTTCAGTGTTATATTTCCTTTTTTATGACGCGAATAATTGCATCATTTGAGAGTATTGTGCTATTTATTGAATAGTATTGGGCAAAACGACAATATTCCAAAATAAAAAAAACTTATCTTAGAAAGAAAACTTCTCTGAAAGAATTCCGACATCTACAATTTACCAGATCAAAAGTAAGAAGTATCGAAACCAGACTTTAACAAAATAACAGTTTTCTTCTTCATAAGCTGCGTTGAAAGTTACTTTCGACTAAATCAAGCATCTCTATGTGCTGGAGGCTACAGAATCCAATTTAAAGAATGGAATTCGATCTACATTTATTTCTAAAAAAATTACATTGGCAGCTATATTAAGATTTTTAGTACAGAGATCTTATCATCTCAGCGCGGGAAATGATTTTAATTTGGGTCTGTCGCAGCCAGTTGTTTCAAGAATTCTTTCTGAGACCCTGAACACACTAGAAATGAGACTTTGCCGCCCCTGGATTACATTTAATACGGACAACTACTGAAAAAAATTATGCAGCCATCCGCTAATCTTCTTGATGGACCAGGCGCATTTAACTCCCTTACAATTTCTTCCGAATTTGCAAGAGAAGGATTTTTTCCAACTCTTTCACAAGTTTCTGGAACTGGTTTATATTGGTCACTTTATTTTTTTCAACTTTTTCCATTTTGCTCTAAACCCCTTTCAAATCACTTTCTTGTTGTTAATAAAAATTGTGACGACAAAATCGGAATTGTTTCAATACAATAACGCCGTCGCAATTTCTTATAGAATGCCAAATATTAACAAACACTTATCGATCAATAACGATGACGACAACTGGAATAACAATTAAAAGCCGTCGACGAAAAACGCCGTCGTCATGCAACTATTACGACAATTATAATAAGAGTGAATATTGTATTATTAGAGGTCATTTCAAATAAAAGAAATATTTAAAAACATTTTTTGCATAATTTTAGAAAAGGCGAATTAATATTTATCTAGTAGCTTTGCGTGTCTAAACAAGTTAACAAGCGGTGGCTTAAGGCATGTGATGTTTTATTGGCGATGGAACTTTTTTATGAAAACATATCTCTCCTTTATTGCAACGTAGTCATATCTCAAAAAACGTGATTTTTTAAACAAGAATGCAGAGTTTTTTTTGTCTCATCGTTCTTCTTGTTTTCTCACTTCTTGAGGGGAGAATATTTTTTTACATTTTCCTTGAAAATTAAAAACTTTAAACTCGTTTCGGGAAGAACGAGTTCTTTGTGATTTAACTACGTTGCCATAAAGGAGCGATATGAACGCTGATTAAGCAAAACCAAAACGCTACAAATTTAAAAAAAAAATTATGACTTTATTCAAATCTTAAAAATAAACCTTTAGAAAGTCTCACTGATTTCTTTGTAAAAAGTACCAGTACCAAAGTACTAGTACTTTTTATTTATTTTTTACGGTCCGGTCCGTCCTTCTAAATTTATGTCTTTTTATTTAATTTGTATGTTTTTGATTCTTCAAAACTTTAATGTTTGTAAATTTAACATCATGCTGCTGATTAATTTCATCTGATACCAGGTACATTTTTCATTTTTTTCTTAATATTTTTTTTAGTTTATTTTTTATTGTTTACTCTAACTTTAAGAGCATTGCCTTCGGCTCAAGTCCGTGTATGTGTGTGTGTGTGTGTGGGTTTTTAATGCATTTGCTATATTCGTTCTTTCTTTAGATTTAGTAGTCCTTTTGTCCACAGACGCATGCCCAATATGATTTGCATTTGCGGCATTTCTATATAATAGTTTTTTTTATTGTTTTATCATCATGAGTTTTTTATGACATTTCTTGCTGCATTTGTAAGTTAGAACAAACGTGTACAAAATTAAATTAAAATGGTTCAAAGCATACGAAGCATTTTCAGTACTAAATATGCTTTTAAAACAATTACTGGAGGTATTTAATACCGATGATATGACTTTTGTTTGCTTTGATTTGGACATCTAACAAATAAAATACGTGAAATTTATGATTTCACGTGCAAGTCAGGGTAGAAATCTTGCAAGTACTTTAAAAGCAAAGATGTCAATTGCTAACACACACAAAAAGTATAAAACAATGGGAATAAGTCAACCTCAAAATGGGTCGAAAAAAATTTGGATCGGCCACCTCCGTACGATGGCAGAAATGACAATGAAATTTATTAAAATTGTTTTTGCCGGTTGAAAAAAAAACGTACATATATTTTTGATGCAAAACATCTCTGCCAAGACTGTGAATGCTTATTGAGTTAGCTGAATTCTGTATGTCTGAACACTAAAATAATTTTCTCAAAAAACTTAATATTTGTTATTGGGTCGTCACACTACTTGATACAGGTTGGTATTTACCCGATATGCATATTATATGACGACATGTGTGCTCTACAGAAGCATACAAATCCATCTGTATCAGGCAGTCGGGAAGTGGTCAAGACCTCGGTGTAATATGAGTTGCGATCGTGTGTGAACGAACAAACTTATTTTATAACGTGTGACTGATCATGAACCCCAACACAGAAAGGAGAGTGCTAACTCCCAGTTCGGATGGCCGAACATTTGGAAGAAAAACATCTGGAATTCTCTTGTTTTTTCGTTCACGTTCACACCGACGAACATTTTGCCGGCAGCATTTCATTATTATTGTTATTATTTGCAAAAAGCAAAGTAAATGTCAACAGAGTATGTGTCAACAAAGCGTATCACCGAGTAGCGATCACAAAAATGATGTTCTTTTCCCCACCCGCTAAAATATAATGCGTATACTTGACAGCAAAGGCGCTGCAACACTGATCTAAACACTTAAATAATGCACTATAGCAGAGTTAACAATTAATCTTTAAATTTTCGCCATCTTTTCTCTCACATTATCCCTTTCCCAAAGAAGGTAACACACCTACTGGTTGGAAGGTATATTAATTGCCTGAGTGTTACTTCTCTTAAAAAAAAATATGCTACTAATCTAAATGTTTCCGTTTCAAGTTTGTTCATAAGAACGTAACCTTTCTGCCAGTTCATTAAGTGCTTATGGTTTTATGTGGCAATTCGTTGGCCACTAGGGAACGGTTTATTACACTATTTCGAGACAAGGTTTAAAGATTTCAATATAATATTTACAAAATCTTAAATTTATATCGAAATAGATCACAAACAATTGAATTGAATGGCAGCTGAACTGCGAGGAGATGGAGTACATCCAAGTCAATCCGTTTAGTTTCAAATCGTCAATGTTCTCTCACCGAATTATCGCCATCGCCTGCATCATCAACATCTACGGCAGGAATACAAGTGCAACACCAAAGCAATACAGTACAATAAATAAGCGGTTGTTGAAACAGGCTTCCTTATTTGTTTTTCAGATACACATGGGGAATGTTGTCTATGAGCTTTAAAAATCTTGTAAGATTGTCTCATATTGTTGATTTTATTTGTCTTTTTTATTATCATTATTTTTTATATATTTTTTCTTCTGCCAAAGATTGTTTGCTGTTAGACAAATAACAACCAACCATCATATATTTTTCCATCGTCAGATCGGTTGGTTGTTCAGCATGTTGCAGCAGAATAACAAAAATGTTTACATTCATTTAGATAGAAGAAAAACAAATAAGAAAATGTGATAAATAAATACCAACAGAAAACTTAAAAAAAAAATAATTGAATCTGTTTTAGGCGGCGAAACACGAATTTTGTACGCCTTATTTGTTTAAGTAAATAGAAGAATTTCAAAAAGTAGGCTTTCGATTTTTTCGCCATAATTTATATACAGGGTGGTTTAAATACAAGTCTTTTTTTTAAAGTCATATGCTATTTTGACACTAATAGATTTTTTCTATCCGAAATATTGACTATGGGTCAGTGTTATACCTCCGTGGATGTAAATGAGTCAGTCGTTTTAAACAGCATTGGAAAATGTTGCTGGAAACGTGATTTCTTTCAAAGGCAAGCGCTACAGAGCCATGTTTACGTCCATTTTATGAGCTGAAATGGAAGATATGAACTTGGATAATCTTTGCTATCAGCACGATGGCATCTTTTAGATTTTCTCTTGTGGTGTGCCGTTACAGACCGATGATACGCCAATAATCCCGAGATGGAACCAGAAACCATCACAAATTTCTTTTAAAATTGGATTGACAGGATAAGATACAGTGAAGGTGGTCACAGCAATCACCTGAATGGAATCGTATTCCACAAATAATGGGAATATTCGTTAATACTAATAAATCAATAATACAGAGTGGCGCATAATTAATCACCCTATCGGAAGATGTTATAATTTTTGCAAATAGTTTCGTACGTCAATCATATTTGACATATTTGAACAAGACAGCTGTAGTATACAAATAGAAAAGCAATGAAGCGCTTGAATACTACGCAAGAAGAGCGTAAAATAATTGGGTTGATTTTTTGTTTTTGCCAATAATTTGTCGGTAGTGTTTGTTAGCGCAGCGTGAATTTCGTCTTCGATTTCCTAATCGAGTCGCCCCAACTGGACAAACATTTCTCCCCTTAGCTGCTCGATTCGATTAGTCTGGAATCACAAAAGACCTTGCAGTGCGTGGCCGACACCGGACTGGTCGTTAAGTCAAGAATATCGTGGCTGTGGCTGTGACTGTCGATGCCGCTGAGAACGAAGAAACATAAAGCAGACGCTACAGGGCCATGATTAACGACTTCTTACTGCCGGAATTAAATGAGCGGGTCTTGCTGAACATGTGGTTTCAAAAAGACGGTGCAGCCGCACACATAGCAGGACTCGCAATGAATATTGTGAAGGAATGATGACTAATTTTGCGCCACAATATCAAAAAAGCTTAAGTTTACTTAATTTAATTTCATTTCCAAAAATATACTTGTAAAAGGTTTTCCGATAGGGATGATATGATTTTGAAGTGACGTTTTGGCCATTTGTAACATGTCATGATCTGTCATTTGTTTTTCATTGTATTCAATAGTGTTTACAATTTCATCGTGGAGGGTTATACGCAAGAACAACGTTTACAAATTATTCAGTTTTATTATCAAAATAATCGTTCTCCAATTGCAGCTTTTCGTGTGCTTTTGCCATTTTATGGTCGTAATAATCGCCCAAGTGTGCTCGCTATTTGTCGAATTGTTGAAATTTTTGTGTTTACATTTTCTTTACATAATGTTCCAGTGGAAATAAGACAAAACCCGCTCGAAGTAATGCAAATATTGCTGCCGTTCAGGCAAGTGTTGCTGAAGACCGCATTTTGTCGATTCTAAGACGTCAACAATTGGGACTGTCTCAAACCACAACCTGGCGGATTTTGGGAAAGGATTTGGGTTTGCATCCGTATAGAATTGTGCTCACTGAAGAACTGATGCCATTGGAGCACCGTAAATGTCGTGAATTTGCTGATTTTGCTTTGGAACAAATTGAAAACGATAACGATTTTTTTAAGAAAATCATCTTCTCCGATGAGGCTCACTTTCATCTGAGTGGTGCGGTAAATAAACAAAACTTTCGATTCTGTGGCGAACAAAATCTACAAATTATTCAAGAACAACCATTACATTCACCTAAATTGACAGTTTAGTGTGGTTTTTGCTCTGGTGGGATCATCGGTCCGTACTTCTTTCGAAATTAAGCTGGTAACACCGTTACTCTCAATGGAGAGCGGTATAGATCGAAGATAACCAACTTTTTATGGCCGAAATTGGAAGAAGTTGATCTTGACAACACTTGGTTCCGACAAGCAAATGAAGCAATTGAATTATTGCAAGAAAAGTTTAGAGATTCGATTATTTCAAGAAATTTTGATATTGAATGGCCTCCAAGAAGTTGTGATTTAACACCATTAGACTATTTCTTGTGGGGTTGTTTGAAGTCATTGGTTTTTCGAATTAAACTAGACTCTCTTCAAGCTTTACAAGCCAATATTGAATCATGAATGGCACCATGACATACGACTTGATTTAGTGGAGAGCGTGCTCGAAAATTATGTTCATCGAATTCGTTCCAGCAGAAGAAGTCGCGGAAGCCATCTGAATGACGTTTTATTTAGAATTTATTTGTATCGATTGTACTTCACATTAAATAAAAATCTTTTGAATTTCCTTAACAACAATAAGTGTTTTTTTAAGAAATATTTTTGAAAAACCTTTTATTTGGAGCAGCCTGTATTATAGTACCGATCGGTGTATATTGAAGCAATTACGGAACCAAAATGTGTGACCTTTAAAAAAAATATATGCTAATAAAAAGAAGTTCATAGGTGATGTTATTCCCTCAAAGTGTTACGCCTTGCAGCTCTTTCGAAATGATGATTATTGGAAGGAATATAATTTTTGTTTTTTTTTGTTAATTGAAAGTTATTTAATCTGGCTCGAGTTCAAGGCTTGAATTTATTGTTTCTTCCCAATAATTTTTCAATTATTTTTATTGATTTCAAAAATTAACCCCTTTTCGTGCACACATAAAACTTTTAAATAATAATTTGTAATGTACTACTCAGAATTGCCAACGCTGTACTCTTCTGTAGCAGCCGATTGGATAATTCTCTGTTGTCTGTCACTTTCACAGTGAAAGTGTTGTCGTGAACTGAAATTCATATGTCCTTAATTTATGATTTTGACAATTGCAAAATTTTTTTTGGTCTCCCTCATGTACAAACTTGAAAAATTACTTTTAAACTATATCACACATTGGATTTAAACCAATTAAGAGACTCTACGTATTTCAAATCTATGTATATCAAAATGCAAATTATTTATCACTAAATAAAATTGCTACGAAAATATGGCCTTTCAAAGATTGAGAAAAAGTTGGGTTGTAATTATTTATTGATTTTCTATCAAATTTGTTGGCGTATTGAAGCATTAATATTCGACCTTTTCGTACAAAGTAACTTTTTCTTTGACACATGATTTACGCTGATAACTGTTCGCACAACTGTCGAATATTCTCCTTAAGGACTGCGATTGACTGGGTTTATTGACCAAAGCCCGCTACTTCAAGTACCCCTAAAGAAAGAATTCTGAGATGGTTAAATCGGGTGATGTTGCTGGTCTCAGTAAATCGTTGAAACGGGAGATTACTCGACTAGGAAACACTTCCTTCATAATATCCATTATGGCCACTTGATGATAGTGATATTGTCCATTGCGAATTGCGAATGCTTGACGCATCCTGCGAAAGATAGCAAAACTTACATCCGTTGAAAGCGAGCCTGAATTTTCTCTCACAAGTAATTTTCAACTAATCTTAAAAAGAGACATTCGTATGAGTCCTTAAAGGCGTTGCGGGTTTTAAACTACCACTATCACAACAAAGTTACATGATGTTGCTTGTTTGTTTTTTTGTTTGTTTCAGTTCTTAAATTTTTTTCTATTTTTCAACTGAAACTAAATATGTGTACATTTGTGCAATGAAAATTTTTGGTTCTTATAAATGTAATTTTTTTAATAAAACCCTGCCTGGGTCAGCCTGAGACCAAGTGTCTACAGACAACAGATCTAGAGTATTTCTAGTGGCACTGTCAACGAATGTGTCAATAGCCTGTTATTTTTATTATGAGCTCTGAAATATTAAAAGTAATAGACTGGCTTCAATAATTTTTAGTTGCATAAGGTTCGTCTTTAAACTTTGTAATTTAAGATTTTTTTAAAATAAAAAATGTCTCATCCTGAATTGAGGGTTAAAGAGCCTTCATTAATAACTTGTTTCGTCAATTGAAAGGCAGAAGGATATCACACGTAATGCAATATTTGTGATTAACACTTGAGTATATGTAAAGACACATTTTCTGTGTTTTAGTGCAAAACACTCTTAATTATATATTACCATTCTTAATTAAAAAGTTCTTGTCCGTTATCTCGAATACAACATCCTCAAATTGTTGTAGCGAACAACAAACAACCATTCAACTTGTTTATAAATTAATAAATTCTACCGCTTTCAATAACGAGATGGCAGAAGAGACAGCACAGGCCTTTAACTTTTAATTGTTGTTAATAAATTTTGTTCCATTTAATTAAATAATGTTCAGTTACTTAGTTAGTATGTGCTTTAAGCAATCTATAAAAATGTCATGTAAAATTTAATAATGTTTGTCATGTAAAACATTTTGCAAAAATAAAACAAAAACAACAACAAAAACAAGAAGAAAGAGAAAACAATCATTTTAGTTTTCTCAAAGGTTTTGACTTTAAGAAAGAAAAATTAGTCATTTAGATTGTTGAACATGTTGTGTATGATGTTTAAACATGACAGCAACATTTGAGAAATTGTTAAACATCCAGAAGACAAACACCGATACACAAATTGACACAAAATAGACACACACACACACAAACACGGACACACACACACACCGACACATTGCCGTTCTTCAGCAAAAGAATTATGCATACAATTAATTTATGTGTTTGTGTGCTGGCTGCATCTTTCAGCTAAAGTGCAACTTTAAACAATTTAAAAGTTTAAGGAAAAGTATTTCACCTTAAGTTGCATTTGGCAAACTGGCAACTTGCAACATTTTTCCTGCTTCTTCTATACGGTATGCACAATCACACAGCCCATTCACATCCATCCGTTCATACTTTCGAACCCAGTTAGTCAGAGTAATGAATAAAAACTTACATGCAATAATTGTTTGACAAATATTGAGTTTGCTGTAGTTTTTGTAGCTGATGTGGATGAATTTAATTTTTATTTTTAATAAAACAACACAAACATCAATGTTGATTTAAAAGTGTAAAAATTTTTACAGAAACTGAAAAAAAACAAAGATTTGTTGTTGACAGAAGTAAGAAAAAGAAAACATTAAACACATTCTTAAAGGGTACGAGGAAATATGGAAATATACACAGAAAAATATACAATGTAAAACCTGCGAGAACAAGGTTGATTTTAAATTTTTCGTTAATGACTTTTCTTGATAGTCGTTTCGCGTTAAATCAACATGATTTTGCGATAACTTGCAAATAACAGCAACAGATGTCAATATAACATGCAAGTCTTATTGAATAAAAGTGTACCCGCATTAAAATAATATGACATATCTTGTTGAATAAAAATTATTTCAGTTTGAAACAACATAAATTACATATTGAATGAATATGTTTTCAGAATGAAATTCATTTAATATGTAAGTAATTATAATGTTTAGTTAATACGATTCAATGGTTGATCTAACACGAAATTCTTTCAAAATTAAACCGATACTCATATTAAAATAACACTAAAAGTTTTTTGGTTCAAAATGATGCCCTTAATAAAATAACCCATAAAAAAATTAATAAAAACGATTTCTATTATGTATGTACTTTTTTAATATTTATTTTATTTACATACATTTGGTGCTAACGCCAAATCATCAATAGGCCTTCCATATTTTTGAAAAGTTTCAAACCTCTTATCTTATACGAAAACTTTTACAAAACCAATGAGAATTTGTTATACTTTTTTAATTTTTGAAATTCTCATTTAAATTCGTGAAATACTTATTAGCAATGTTGATTCAAAATGAAGAAATGTTGTCTTTACACTGCTCAATGTTGATTTCAACGTAATATCTGATATTTATATTTTACTACGAAGCTGAGTTGTGTAAATACAACATTGCATAATGTTATTTTAACTACGAAAAAATTTCAATCTACTAATTGCTAGTTAAAATTTAAAGTTCCAAACATTGAATCAATATGAATATGTTAGCTTTCAACAAAGTCAATATTTTTGCAAAAAATTACATGACATGAAATCAACATTGTTTAATTTTGACTTTACGAGTACATTGATGTTTTTTTCTGTGTGTATATTTCGATTTATGCGATCATCAATGTTATATGGTTTACATCTCGTTACGAGGAAGATGCAGGACACTTTTTGTACCGACATGCACGGAAAAGATCAAAAATACGCAAATCTGAGATTCGTTTTTAGTTAAAAAAAAATGTTTTTCGTCAACATGAAAACTTAGTTTTACCGGGAACTAGAGGTCTTAAACCAAAAAACACGAACCTTTATGAACACCAATAAAATTTACAAATATTTGAGTTTCTATTTTGATACAATTGAACTTCCGCATAAAAAGCTGCAACCTCACTTCCCTCGGTAGAGATTTTAGAGCATATAGGACGAAAATCTGTGATCACCTATAAAATTTACAAACATTGGAGTTTTATTTGAAACAATAGATCATTCGCATAGAAAATTTTCAAGTTATCTCGATAACTAGAGGTCGTAGAGCATGAAGGGCAAAAACCTGTGAACACATATAAAATTTTGCAAAATTAAAAATACGAAAAATTTGTTGGCATGAAAAACTTTAAACTCATCTAGAATTTCTTGATTAGATGTCATGCACGAACGAACCGAGGAAACGGGTTGCACATATGCCTGTGTTATATATTCGTAAAATAAAATGAAAGTGAAAATTTCACTTAGTTTGTATTCTCAATTTTATCAAAGGGATTCTTCATCGACCAATGAACAACCCAAGTGATTTCTGTCCTGTTTCTATCATTTAATAATAATAGAATATTCAACATCAAATTCGTGTTTTCAAAGTTCTATAATAGAACAAACATTAATTTGTATAAAACAAAAATCATTTCGTGTCAAGTACAACTAAAAAATTTCTCAAGTAAAATTGAATTTTCCGTTTGTTTCAAACAAAATCGAAGTGTTCTGCAAATCACTTTCAGTATAAAAAAATAGCAATTTGAAATCGTCAACAAATAAGTGCGTGAAATAAAATACTGTTTCCTAAAAAGAACATTTTTTGGCTTTTAAATTCACAAGTAAAATATAATATCAGAAAAGGCAAATAAAATCAACAATATAAGACAATCTTAAGACAAGATTTTTAAAGCTCATAGACAACATTCCCCATCTGTATCTGAAAAACAAATAAGGAAGCCTGTTTCAACAACCGCTTATTTATTGTACTGTATTGCTTTGGTGTTGCACTCGTATTCCTGCCGTAGATGTTGATGATGCAGGCGATGGCGATAATTCGGTGAGAGAACATTGAAGATTTGAAACTAAACGTATTAACATGGATGCAATCCATCTCCTCGAAGTTCAGCTGTCATTCAATTGTTTACGATCTATGTCAATATAAATTTAAGATGTTGTAAATAATATTTTCTTATTTGTTTTCTATTTATTTTTGTTTTTGTAGCATTGAAAATAAAGTGTAGAAAAGTGTAATCAATATTGTTTGGATTTAAAAGAAAAATGCTGAGAGTCTGTCTGCTCATAAAATAAACATGTCAAATTTGATTGTGTAAAAATAATGACAGAACAGTTGCTAGTAATTAAAAATTATTAAAATTTAAATCCATAAAAGCAAAAAATAATAAAACTTTCTGAAGCACATAAAATTGTTGTATTTTTTAATAGTTAAAAAAATACTCGTAAGATTCCACAAGCTTATGTGCTGTTTATAGAACCCAAGCAATCGAATCGAGGGAACAATTTGTATGAAAACCACTCAGTCATTCGAGTGGTTTCCATACATATTTTCTATTTAAGCCGATTGCTTCGCTTCTATGAACAGCACATTAGTAATTAAAACAAATTTAAATTACAGAATTTTGCTTAACATTCAGAGATTATAAAATAATCTAAATATAAAATCAACTGGAGTTCCTCTTGCTCGAATGACTTTGTTCATAAGAAGTGAAGAAGTGCATAAAATAAATGAAATTTTTATGGCTGCTGCATACATCAAATAAAGCATTCACTCTTGCGCTGCTATAAATTGGTATGTTTTCTTTTTCTTTTATTAAAAATCTATAAATCCTTTCTTTACCACCCAATGATATTTTTAATGAGTTTTTTTATTTTTTATTTATTTTAAATTCGATTCATTTCAAAATAGTTGAGCAGCAAACAAAATTAACTAGTTTGTAGCATTTTCCCAAAAGTGTTCAATTAATGTGCAGTTAAGGGGAATATTATAGATATTCTGCAAATGAAGAAAGTTTGATGTATTTAACTCAAGGATATCGTAAATATTGAAAGAAGTACTGAAGTATCTCCACACCAAATTTCATCAAAATCCGTCTAGTAGTTTTTTGGAAGACTTTTTTCACTTTCCAGGAATAGAGAATTAATATATTGCAATCCGGGAATCACACGAAATAAGAATTTGCTAAATTAGGTTAATTTTTTCCAAAGAATTTATTTTCATCAACTCATTCGACCGCATTCTAGAAATGAATATTAAACATTTACATAAATACATACGATAAAGTACAAAAACAAAAAACATTTTAAATAAACTTAAAACTCTGCCTCATTTCTATGGAAAAGCAAAATGGAGAAACACACCTGCACTTTTTGTTTATTTTTCAAGTGGACGCTGATACACTAACACATGCAATAAGTGTGCATGTGTTAGTGTGAACCTTAAACGCTTATAGCTTCCTAAATATCGGAACGGTTTAAATAAAATACAGATTGTGCACATCTATGTAAAACCCAGTTTAAAAACATATAAATCCTTCCAAAATCCGTTCAGTATTACGGCCGTAAAAAGGATCTAAAAAACGTGCTTGCCTATTAATAATATTAAGATTTTATTAAAAAACTTCTGCAAGTTGAAGGTCAACAGAAAATAATAATAAAAACGTTATTTTTCCAACATTTCTCTATTTTTATGGAAAGCTTCTTCAGGGATATTTAATAAATATTAACAACTGTTAATATAAGAAAGCGAAATATTGGAGAAATAAAATTTTTATTATTATTATATGTCGAGCTTCAACTTGCAAACGTTTTTTAATAAATGGTCATTTATAAACTTCATTGTTTTCTTAAGTAAACATTCTTAAGACATAAAAATTAATCAAATAAGGAGTATTAATTTATAAAAAAAGTAATAGATCGTATAGAGAATATTTGTGAACACTATTACCGAAAATACAGGGTGTCCGCCGGAAAGGTATACTACATTGTTTTGCCGCCATTTTGGTAAATATTAGTCCTTGACAGTTCATATTTGGCAGTCGTGAAGTAGAGAAGTGGCAATTTTATTATTCGATAAACTAACGTGTTTTAATCGTTAAAACAATTTATCAAAATCAATCCTCGATTACTGTGACGATGAGAAAGTTAAGTAAAATTTTTGGGAGAAACAACATGCCAACAAAACGCACTATTTATCGTGTAGTGAATGATGTCGAAGAAAGAGGGTGATAGGCCCAAGCATGGACCACAACGTACTACAAGATCGGCTGAAAACATTTCTGCTGCTCAAGAAAGTGTTCAAAACAATCCATCAACCTCAATTCGACGCCGTGCTCAGGAGCTTGGTCTTCAAAGAACAACTTTGGCCACAATTTTGCACAAGGATTTGCTTTTGTTTTCATTTAAGATTCAGTTGATACCAGAGCTTCTTCCACAAGACCATTTACGCCGCCGTTCGTATGCCAATAGAATGTTACAGCTCGCCCATGACAACCCCGATTTACATGAAAAAATCATATTGTGTGACGAGACACATTTTCATTTGAATGGATATGTAAATAAACAGAGTAGTCAGTTCTGGGCAACGGAGAACCCTCAAATTGTTCATCAGTCACCTTTGCATCCATTAAAAGTCACAGTCTGATGTGCAATTTGGTCAGGAGGAATCATTGGATCTTACTTCTTTGAAAATGGAAACGGCGTAACGGCAACTGTGAATAGGGAGCGATATCGTGATATGATTGAAAACTTTTTAACGCTACAACTTCATGCCTTGGGCTTGATTAACATGTGGTATCAACAAGACGGTGCCACATCCTATACAGCCAGGATTATAATGGAACTACTGCGAGACCTCTTTGCACAACAAGTATATTTCAAGAAATTGTAATTTTGATTAGCCTCCACGGTCGTCTGATTTTACAACTCCAAACTTCTTTTTGTTGGGATATCTAAAAGTTTATGCAAACAAACCAGAAACGCTTGAGCAACTCAAACAAAATATTCGTGATGAAATTAATGAAATACCGCGTGAAATGTGTGAGAATGTAATTAAAAATATCCTCGAAAGATCTCGCATTTGTGAGGCTAACAGAGGCTGACATTTATCTGATATTGTATTCCATACATAATTACCGACATTAAATAAAACATTTATCAATATAAGATCCATTTTCTTTCATTTAATCAGAAGTTGTAAAAAAACAAAGTAGTATACCTTCCCGGTGGATACCCTGTATTTAGTTAAAAATGTCATCTTAAGACTGCCAAAGCATTTAACAAATCAATTGTCATCTTGTTTCTTATTTAAAAATTTCTAACAATAAAACTTATAGTTCACCTTCCACTAAGGCAAGTCTAATCATTAAAAATGCTTTGCAGGTTTGCCAAAATTTTATCGATTTTGCTTTTGTATTTGCATTTGAAACTTGCTCGTACCATGTTTTAATAATAATATCCATCTGCTATTGACAAATTTGAGCAGTGATGACTCAAAGTCTCTAAAACACATTTAATAAGGCTTAAAGCTTCCATTACACTTACCAAAGTTGCTTTGATAGTGCGCTTGCTTTACTTTAAGCAACTTATAAAGCACTTTAATCAAACTATAGCATTGCACTCTTAATTCTGATATCGTGAATTAAACGATATCTACCAAAATCCTTTTCCATACATTTTTCGAGACAACCAATTTTAAGAAGGAGACTTTTCTTAAACATGTTTACAATCCTGTACAACTAAATGCAATTTTGCAATGTCTCAAGTAAATATCAACGGAGTTCAGACTCTGATGTAAATGGTCTTGCAAAAGTGCAAATGCACACACAGAAAAAAAACCCAATGTAAAATCATCGTGAAGAATTGTTGATATCAAGTAATTTTTAATATGTGGAAAAAATCCAATTGAATTTATTTTTAACATTGTTTAACGTTAAATCAATGGTTAAAATTGTTAATTTGTTAATATGTTGATTTAAAATTAATCACATTGAAATAACATTGTACATTAAAAATTTTACCTTTAATGTCATTTCAAATTAACATAAAAAGCTTATGAGCAAAATTGTTAACAAAGTTAGTAAATCAACCTTGTTTTAGTTGATTTTACAATGATTTTTTTCTGTGTGCAAAATATCGAAACTTTAATATGAAATACAACAAAAAAATACATGAAATCCAACAACATAATAAATAAATCGAGTTTCTAAATTTATTAATCGAGATTGCCTCGACAAAGTTTTTGAAATTCTTTAAATTGATTTTCTTCCATAAAATACTTTAAACTCGATTTTCTCGAAAACAAGAGTTCCTAAAGCAAAAAACTGTAATCGCCCAAAAAATTTTCAAAATTTGGATTTTACTTGAAAAAATCGATGTTTTCCATATAAAAAAATAGGATCGATTTTCTCTAAAACTGGAGGTCTTAGAGCAAAAAGGTCATAAGTCTGTGATCAGCCAAAAATTTGCAAAACTTATATTTTACCTAAAAAAAAAGCGATCTTTCCATAAAAACTTTTAACTTGCTTTTCATGACAAATTAACGTTATTTTGCATTTGCACTTTTGCAACACCATTCGTCCTGAACACTGAACTAAATTCAATAGATTTTCAATTTCCATAATGTCTGCTCATTAAATTCTATTAAAATTCAAAATAATATTTCATAGAAAAATATACTTTTAATTTCCATTTTTCTCGTTAAATGGTAAAAAACTTGTCCTGGAATATGACTGACTGCCTGTTCGCCGATATCGAGAGACAATTTTCTTTCGTATAATTACATTTAAAACAAAAACAAAATTTTGAAAGTTGTTATTGCTTCAAATGTAATATTTCGAAAGAAAATTTTCTTTGATATCGACGAACAGGCAGTGAGTCTTTTCCCTGGAATTCCCGATTCCCAAACTCTAGTGTTCATATCGACATCACCTACAGTATCATCCAAATTTTCAACAAAAAAATGTTTTATGAACAAACGAGGACTATTTTTTAAAAATTTTATTATACTCGTATTTTTGGATAAAATTTTATTAAATTTAATAACTTGAATGTTGAATGCGATAACTCTGCTTATGAGAAAGGTACAAGTAGCTTTTACAGTGTCATCTTGTTATCTATTATTGAACTATTATTTTAACCACAACTTAAATTAAAAAATATTTCTACACATATTTAAAAATATCCTCAATCCACATTACTGTGAAGTTAACTTAACTTCGAACTTGCATGCCACACAATCTTAATACACAGTTGGTTAAAAAAATTACATGTAGTTCATCCAATTAGCAAAACCAGTCAATAGCTTCCTGTGAGCATTATAGAACGTTTATTTATTATTCTGTGCTTCTACACACACCAAAAATAGCAGCAGCAACAACAAGATTAACTAAATAAAATATAAAAAACTCAAATTGACCAGAAGATGCAACAGCAGCAACAGCAACAACAAAAACAGCCTGCAACATCAATACTCGTACTAAATAAAGATGAAGGTGCAACATTCATTCTACAACGCATACGCACCCGGAGAACAAGAGTAAACAAGCGATAAAGATTTTAAGCCTACAATTTGCATTTAAATGAAAAACTAAACAGGGAAAAATGTTGCAAGACATGAACGTGCGAGGGGCATTAAAACAAAAAGTTTTCCACATACAATTGTTCTAGAGAGAAATGAAGAGACTTAAAACTCTGGTATCTTCTTTAACTATTTTGCAGGCACCAAAAAATAAATAAAAAAAACTCATAATTTTTGGTCGGTCAAATTGTAGTGAAAGAAAAGTAGTCTGCCTGCCTGCCAACAGACATGTAATACAATTATTTGTTGTCTACCAACAACTACTATTTACTATTTGTTACATCCAAGTATGGTCGACATGCTCTAGAGTATGTTTTAGGGATCATGTTGTAAATCGCACTCTATTTAATACTTCTGCTACAAGTAGATTTTACCAAAAGTATTTTCTAAAAACAAATAACTATTTATGTACTTATTTACTCGCATATAAACATTTCGGAATCTTGTGGTGTAAATGAATGAAGACCAATTAAATATGCCTTTTTAAGGCTAATAGAAAATTTAATTCAATAATCTTTTTATGGCCGTTGTAACGTTAATATCCTTCAAAATATCCCATTTTTAAGGACCCTACAAAATCGTTAACTAAGAATATGATTATTTTGTATTGAGATTTTCGCTCCTTGGGGAGGTCCATGAAGGAAAAACTTTGCAAGTAAGCATCGCGAAGGGATATTAAAGTTGACTATGAAACCAAGATGTTGGCTTTAACCATCGCTTGCTTCCATCGTGTTCTAGATACTTTTCAAGAACACTTTCCAATTGGGTTTCTTCAAGTCATTAAGCAACAACAATTGTTATTAGATAAAATAAAAAATTCCTTATTTTTACAAATATTTCTACACATTCTTTAAAGAAATATCGTCGTTGTAACTAAAAACTACTATGAAGTTTCAAACGGTTTTTTTCATGGCAGCAATTATAGGAGAATTAAATAAATCCATTAACCAGATCAAGAGGACCAATTAAGCTTTGCGATCGCTATATAAAAACAATTGTAAATACATAATAAATATAAATTTCTTTTTCTGGGCGCAACTACGATATAAAATGAAAATATTCTAGTTTTACACTTCTATAAAAGCGTACGTTATAGTTTTCTCTCATTTACAAAAAGAGAGGAGAAAAAATCATAGTTAAAAACATGGTGAACGATATTAAACACCAACTAAAATATATACAGGGTGGCCCAAATATAAGTATATTTTTAAATCATGTGTGATTTTGACACTAATAAATGTTTTTTTGACCGAAATATTGACTATCAGTCGGCATTATGCGTCCGCGGACCAAAATTAGGGGATGTACGCTCGAAAAACGTTGGAAATATTGCAAACTTATTATCGTGTTATCAGCCGTCTTGTCGTGAATTGGTTCCATAAGAGCTGCATTTTGGCCCCTTTCGAATTTTTCTTATACTTTTAGACTTTTTCGATGCTGTTTGAATGATCCAGAAACGAGCCACATACTTGAGATTAATAACGTCTGATTCATTTGTGAAATAGAACCAGAAATCGTCAGCAAACTCTTGGGGGTGGCTACTTTGAAGCCAGACGCGGCAGTCATCTGAACTTGTGTTCGTAATAGAAATATTTTATATTCCTAGTGAAGCCATATAAATCGAAAAAAAAATTAAGTTAAGTTTATTTTGTTTAAATTTTTAATAGATACTTGTATCCGCACCACCCGTTATTGTTATATTAAGCTAAACGAGGGTCGCCTGAGCAAAATTTTGTAAAAAAAAAAAATTTTTTTTGTGGCCACTATAATAAACATTCACTCAAACAAAAAAACTTTAAATTTTTAAATAGGAAAAAGTTTTATTAACTGGAATATTAGAAATAAACTTGAAAAACTTGAAATATTTTAAAATCATAAACGATCTTCGTTTCAATAATAACTTCTTTACACATGAAAATAAAAATATATTGGAAGCTGTTATACACCTAAACAAAAAAAACATCAACAGAATTAAGTTTACAACTGACAAGAAGGCTTTTAGTCTTTTTGCTGCACCTGCAGGTGTTTCATTCTCTACTTCATGCAGCACGGAGTCATCGTAAACGAGAAGGAAACTACAAATAAGTGGCATATACGAGTATTTGCTGTTAAGAATGAGGTATTGTATCATTTATAGATGATACAGAAAATAAATGGCAGCAATAACAACAATAAAATAAAAAAAAAACAAGTAACACCAACAGAAACAGTAACTTCCAGCTTAAAAGAGGATAACAATTTTAAGTACAAGTTTACAAGTTGCTGCTGTTGCCGTTTGTTGAAGCAGCAGCAGTAGCCCCAGCTTCCAGTTGAAGCAAGTAGTTATCTGTTTGTTGCTGTTATTACTCTTGTCGTTCAGTCCAATATAAACGATTTTATTTCTTAAGGTTACTTTCGAGATCACATTATACTTGTTTATGAAAATTTTATTGATGCTGCAGTTTCTTTTTTTAAACTTTTTTTAACTTTTTTTTGCTTCAAGCATCATTACCTCCTGGCTGTTGTTCTCAATTTAGTCGATAAGTGCACATAGACATGTTTAAACTTGCACATGCAACATGCCTCATCTTTTATTAACAATATTTATGAAGTTTTCTTAATGTGTGTGAAGATAAATTCCTATTTATATAGCAGAGACACGAACCAAAATTTTTAACATAGCTCCTTTTGCAGTTAACAGAGCTCTGTAAAACGGTTAACAGTGGTCGCAAATTTGATTAAAGACGAAAAATCCTGGATTTGGGACCAAGTCCATGCCAAAAAAATATGGTACAAATTCTCCATTGTGTACCTAATGATATTACAATAATAAAATATGGGATATATGTCGACAGGCACTACAAAACTTAATTTAAAAAAAAGATTTTTAGTGAAATTTCTGGAAAAGATTGGTGACCATTTTGGTCAAATATGGAATTAATTCTTGTGCACAAAATATTGAAACGTCAGAGTATAATTAAAACCAGCACGAATCGAAGAATATATCTGTTTTAGCCCAAAAAATAAAACTGTAGGATAATTGCTAACAATCTCTTACTTTTCCAAAAACATCACGAACATTCCCGATTTAGTATTTTTTTCTGAGACTTCTAAAATAATTCTTGTGCACAAAATATTGAAATGTCAGAGTATAATTAAAACCAGCACGAATCGAAGAATATATCTGTTTTAGCCCAAAAAATAAAACTGTAGGATAATTGCTAACAATCTCTTACTTTTCCAAAAACATCACGAACCTTCCCGATTTAGTATTTTTTTCTGTGACTTCTAAAATAATTCTTGTGCACAAAATATTGAAACGTCAGAGTATAATTAAAACCAGCACGAATCGAAGAATATATTTGTTTTAGCCCAAAAAATAAAACTGTAGGATAATTGCTAACAATCTCTTACTTTTCCAAAAAAATCACGAACATTCCCGATTTAGTATTTTTTTCTGTGACTTCTAAAATATATAGTGCACAACTTATGCAATTCCATATTTGCCCAAAATGGTCACCAATCTTTTCCAGAAATTTCACTAAAAAAACTGATTTTTTTCAAAATCAATTTATTCAATTTCCAAAATTATTTCAGATATGCAACCAATTGGGTGCCATTAGGGACCCCTTGGGCTACCCTAAATATATAGTGCACAACTTGTGCAATTCCATATTTGACCAAAATGGTCACTAATCTCTTCCAGAAATTTCACTAAAAAATCCTTTTTTTAAATCAATTTTTATAGTGCCTGCCAACATATATCCCATATTTTATTATTCTAATATCATTAGGTACACAATTGAGAATTTGTACCATATTTTTTTGGCATGGACTTGGTCCCAAATCCAGGATTTTTCGTCTTTAATCAAATTTGCGACCACTGTTAACCGTTTTACAGAGCTCTGTTAACTGCAAAATGAGCTATGTTAAAATTTTTGGTTCGTATCTCTGCTATATAAATACGAATTTATCTTCACACGCATGTTTTCTTATGATTTTGTTTGTAAAGTAACTCTATGATTTTAGGGTTTCACTTAAAATGTTACGCCATTTTTTCATTTGTCAATAGATTTGTCAACAGATTTGTCAAAAGATTTTAGAATTGAAACAAAAAATTTTAAAAATTTCACAATTAACTTTTTTATAATTAGTTGTTCAGATTTTATACATCCAAAATAATATATTTTTCATACATACGAGTATGTACGACGAGCTGCCATAATTTTAGGGCTTGTGTCCTCGCCCACCCTATTAATAGCGAATTAGAAACTTAAAAATTAAGACTTATGGCGTTTTATTGACTGATCAAAATTTTGCTTTTTACATTTTTTTTTTTTGTTCTTTTCTAACTTTAAATTTATTGGAGGATGAAATTGCTGCACTTTCAAATTTTTTTTTTTAACTATTTTATATTTAAAAAGATTTTAATTGATGTAATCAATCCGTAGATATAAATTATGTACTTTATAATTAATTACGCAGTTAATATAAGAGAAAACTTAATCCATTTTACTGTGCAGGGACGATACCGACTCGTTGCTGGTTCAGCATTTTATCTTTATTACACGATATTTATATTATTCTTCTAATTGAGCTTGAGGTCACTTTTTTATTGAAAATATCCAAATTTATTTTTGTCAATATTTCGTTACACTTTGGGTAACTTCTTCAGGAGCATAAAAATCCTTAAACAATTTAAATAACAAAAAATTAACAAATTACAAATCAACAACTTGTTTTTAAATTTTATTTCTATTTAAATTTTTATTCGCATTTTTTCCCAAAATTAATATTTTACTTATTCAGTAAAACATTAACAATTTTGTTAAAAACAAATAGCAATTGATTATTGAGGGGTATAGCTTGTTCCTATGCGCATTGCACTGTTGCCAATGCAGATCATCAGGGAACTTTACCCAAATATTTCTTAGAATAACTGGAGATATTATATTAAGCCTTCATTAAAACAAATGAAAAGTTTAAACAATATCAAAGTTGGAACAAGAACTCAATAATCAACTAATTGTTTTTGTTTTCTTACTTTAGGCTGACTTTTTTCTTCTTTTTCCGTTTCGGTTTTAAATTGGTTGTCAATTGAAAAATTAGTTTGAATTTTTTTTGAAATATGAGGAAATGAACTAATTCTAAAAATTTTAAAACATTAATATGTATTGTATCATTTTATTTTATTCTATATTTACTCCTTTAGCCTTGCATATCAAATGCCTATAATTCTGTGCTACACTATCACTATCAGCTCTAAAATTAATTCCTAAATCTGACGGTACATTAATTATCTGTAACATCTCTAAACTATAACGACGTTTATACTTATTCTCTGAGTTCAAAATAGACACATTATTAAAGTCCGAATAGTGATCTGAATTACGCCAATGCAATGATAATGCTGTTTTTTGTGATGATGTATAGTTTCTGTATTTTAGGTTACACTTATGTCCTGCTAATCTAGTTTTAAGTTAATTTTTTGTTGTACCTATATAATCTTTATCACAAGTTTCATTATCATTAATTACCCTGACATGGTATTTTGTAAACAACATTAGATTTATCTAATCTATGTATTCTATCTGTTGTCTTACTAAATAATTTGCCTAAAGTATTATATGTCTTATGTGTCATCCTATATTTATTAATATCTGACTTTGCTAATCTTTCGTATTCTAATTTCTTAAATTATACGATTAAATAGTTGATATTCCTAATCACTGCTATCCACCGTCAAAAGTGGCAAAATTGGAACAAAGAACGCTAAGGAGATGGTGTAGCGACCTCGACATCAATACTGATCCGTTCTGCTAGTCTGATGAATAATAAAATTATTCCATATATAGTACTCTCTTAATAAGAAATAATAAATTTATCCAAAAAATTTTCAAATATAAATGAAATAATAAAATTAGAAAAAATAAATGGTTAAACTGGGATTTGAACTTGAGCCAAACTATTCGTTTCAATGTAGTATACAAAAATACAAAAACTGATAAGCATATTTCACATACACATGTATCTATCATATATATAAGCCCAAGGTACTTTTGAAGAGCTGTTATTTTTAAAATCTTTTTCCTTCTTAAGACTGTTTGGTTTTAGTTGAAGAACTTTTTGGTTGTTTTTTCTTTTTCCTTTAAGTTACAAACGAGTATGCTTATAAAGTCACTATTAGAGCGCTATAAAAAATTTAGCTTTATTTTTTGGCTTTAAATTTTCTGTCTTTAGCTCTTTTTATTTTATTTTAAAATCTGGCCACAATTTAGAGGCAGTTACAATGATAAAATTTTTTGCCAAGGTCACAAAATCAACTGTTGATTAAATGAAAAAAAAAAATTATCCAGTATTTGAAAGAGTTGCTTCCGTTTAAACTAGAACTTCTTTATTATTTTGATGTTACAAATAGATTGACAAACTAACAAATAACACATACGCTTAATAATTATGACAGAAGATTGTAAAACAGATCCAAAGCCAACAATACAATTGCTGTGCTGCTGCAAGCAAATTTTCTGTTTTATTTTTACAATTTCGAGCTCACTGGGTTTATGGTGTCACATGGCGATTACGAAAAATAAAAATAAATACTAAAATTACGAGTAATAAATAAAATATAATTGAATACTCTTACTTGCAGCCATATCGTTTGCTTATTTATCCATTAATAAATATTTACGTATATTTTTGCAACAAAGAATTTTTTCATTCTTTTATTTTTTTTTTTTTTTTTTTTTGAAATTGAGTCACTCAATTAAAATTTGCAATGAAATTTTATTTCACCAGCATGATATTGTCAGCAACTTAAACGGAATAACAACAACGACAACCAAAAACTTCTTAAGCAATTTTCTTAAAAGGGAGTGGATCCCCTTTAAATAGAATATATGAAATTATTGCTTGTGAAATGATGGAAGCAGTAGATGGATGGGCTTGTTTTAGTTCTTAATTAAGTAGCTGCACTACATTCCATACTATTTTTATTCAACATAAACATAAACTGCATCCATAAACTCAATTGAATAAGCAACCAACATCAATGATATTATTTTTATTGGCGAATTGAATAAATGAAATAAAATTGTTTTGTCAACGATCAGTTGGACGCAAAAATGAAATTTAAATTAACTTCATTATTCGTTGGCAGCTCAACGCCAAAGTTTGGTATAATAAGTTATTTAATTGATTTGTAACACACTAAATTGATTGATTAACAGTCAGCAATAAAACATTGTAGGCAGTTGTCAGTTCAGATAATTCACAAAGCACTTCACGAAAGGATAACGTATTTATAGAGCTTTTTAATCCAAGGTGATTATTATTTTGACTAAAGTTCGTAAGATTTTTAGTCAGAAAGAATTGGGCTTGAGACAATATTCCAAAGGAACAAGAGAAAATTTTGACATTAATCAATTTCAACTTGCACGGCAGAACAGAAACAACGTTGTTTTCCGGGAGCCGTTACACTCCCATCATCAGTGTTCATGTGTGTTTCCATTTATCCACTGTTTAGGTGGTTCGGTTGAATGTGATTTCAAATTTGTATTTATACAAGTTATGACACGAAAAAGGATACGAGAGTTCCTTGTATTGTGGTAGGTATTATTTTTTGTTATTAAAACAAACACAACTTCACCACGATCAATATTAAAATTTTACCAACACTAATTTAAGTTAAATTAACCCACTGCTACACGTTGTTTTTATCTAATGTGTCATTTTTCTTTCTAATTTATGTTTTTACTTAAGACAAACTTTTTGGTTTGTTTAACATTTAAGTACTATTGCTTTTTGTTTTTTTTTTTGTCTGGAGTTTGTAATTTATTTGATCAATTTCAACAAGTTATATGACAAAGTACAGCAAACATTGCAAGGCTCAAACCAGCAGCTAATTTTTTATTTAATATGATTATTTTTCGAACAAATTGCTAGTGGTTTTTAATCCAAATTGATTATTGAATATTGTGTGTTTATTCTTGCTTTTTGAACCATTTCAATAATTTTGTTGTCCAAATTACACTGTAAGAAAAAATAAAATAACTAACAAGGTTTTAACGACTCATTGTGGGAGAGGGTATCAAGAAAATAATTTACGTGTAGGGGCGTTTCGAAAGCTTACACCTGGGGGCAAATCACGGCATTCGATATCGAGTAAAATCCCATAGAAGATTTTTTTAATTTTTAATCGAATGCCGTGAAATGCCCCCTGGTATTTATTTTCGTTGTTGAATTTTTTTATAAAATTTTTTTATAATTTTTCTTAAATATTTTTTTTATAAATTAAAAAAATTCTTGAAAATTGAAAGATTTTGAAAAAATATTATCCTTGTCCTATTTCCTGACGATGCTAACGAATGGAGGTAGCGAAATATTGAAAACAATAATACATAATTGGCTTAGGGGCTGATTATCGCAGGGTAACGTGACGATTGTCCCTGCTGATGTCTGTTCAAGTCTGCTCAACGCCACTACAATAGTGGTGGCCTCCACGTGGTAACCTCTGTAAATGGCCAGGTTGACGGCGCCGCGGCGATCTGTTCCTCTAGGTATCCCTAAGGTTGTTTGTTGGCCTTGTAAGCCGCCACATAAAAAAATTACAATGAAAGAAGAAAAAAAATAAGAATTGCAAAAAACAACCAAGTCCGAAACGCAATACGAAAATACGATATACAAAATTTAAACAAGACCAATCTGAAATCAAGTCTTTTCAAATAAAGCAACAATGTGTCAAATCGGTTCGTATATGACGGTGTTCTCATGTAAGAAAGATTAAAAAATAAATATTAATTAAATTGTTTATTCCAGATATCCTCCCATGTACGAGAGCGGATTGATATTGAAGCTACCTAGCGCTTGATGGCAGCACAAGCACAAAATTATTTTTTTTAGAAATTGCGATCTGTTAAACGTCAGCTGTTAAAATTTCACCCAAATACAGATATTAGTTTATTTTTTGTTTGAAAAAGGGAAAAAGCGAATTTCGTGCAGTGATTAAACACTATTATTTGAAAGGGAAAACGGCGAAAGAGACAAAAGAAAAGCTCGATAAAGATTACGGTGAGTCTGATCCGTCAGATTACATGGTAAAATATTTAAACGCGGCCGAACAAGCACTGCAACAATACCATCAACAGGAAGGCCAAAAGAGCTGGTTACTGAAGAAAATATCAAGAAAATCCTCGATGTTGTTATGAATGATCGCCGAGTCAAGTTACGTGAGATTGCTGAAATGGTAAACAGATCATATGAACGTGTGTTCAACATTTTGCATGAACATTTGCATATGAAAAAGCTATCGGCAAGATGGGTGCCGCGTCTGCTCTCAATTGACCATAAACATAAACGTGTGACAAGTTCAAAGGATTGTTTGGAGTTGTTTAACCGCAATCCGAATTGGTACCTCATACACCATATTCTCCTGATCAAGCCCCTAGTGACTACTTCCTATTTCCAAACCTAAAGAAATGGCTCGGTGGAAAAAGATTTAGCTCCAACGATGAAATTATTGACCAAACAAATGCCTATTTTAAGGACCTCGAAAAATCCAATTTTTTGGAAGGGATATAAAAACTGAAGAAGCGTTCGACTAAGTATATTGAGCTAAAAGGAGACTATGTTGAGAAATGGCTTCAATATCAATCCGCCCTCGTATATGGACGAGCTCAACCCTCAACAAACAAAACTTTTTGAAATTAAAAAAAATTAAGAAAACACAAACTTTTAATAATAAATTAATTTGTAGAAGAAAAAAATAACATAAACTTAAAGAACGCTGCACGGAATAAGAAGTTGGCAACAGCAAAAAAATAATAATATGAAAATAAATTTTATTTTATTGAAGAAGGGAAGGGAAGGAAGAACCAAAATCGAGCATATAAAAACTCCTCAGGATCTTTTAAAAAAGAGCTCCTAATGCCAAAATTAGTATATATGACTTGCCGGCAGACTGTTGGGCTGGTTTTGTTCTTCAAGTAGAGTGCATCCACATCTAATATTGCCACTCATATGTTTATTTGTGTCTTAAAATTGTTTATTTATTGAGATCGTTTTAAATTAGCAAGAAATTTTGAATGAAAATAAATTGATTCCACCACTATCAAAACAATTGGCAGAGTAACTCAGTTTGCTGCTGTGTCATCAGCATTCGTGTCAGGGTGGTCTGTTGCGTCTCCTTTCGCCGTTCTTGTTGTTGTGTCAATCAACATGCAATAATAATTTATTTTAGTTTACTGAAATCTAAATACACAAAGTCATCAAGTAGCAAAAGCTATTTTAAGGAGAACTTAAGAAATGAGACATTTCAAGTAGAAACCAATAAACAAAAACAGCACATGTGTATTATGTTTGAATCATTTAGGGTGACGGTTGCAAAAATGAAGTTATAAATTTCCATAGAAATCAGACTAGTAAATAAATAAAATTAAAAGCTTTTTGATAGGCAAAGTAAAAAAAAATTAAAAATCATTATTTGCTTTAAGATTATTGCAATATTGTACGAGTGCGTATACATTTCAACTCAACTGTAATTTTTTTCTTCTTGTTATTAAATCCATTAAACTATTCATTACATCAGCACGATTTCAATAATTTCTTGACATTATTTCGGCGCACAAGTCACTGACACCGACCACATTGCGTCAGTCTTTTGTATTGTTGTGTATATTTTTATTAGTATTTTTTTCTTTTTTTTTGCAAAATCTTTCAATTGAAAATTATTTATTAAAGAGTTTCCGGTTGAAATACAATAAAACAGCGAAAACTACTACAAAAAAAATCAACCTAAATGCACGAAGGAGAAAAAAAGATTCATTTATTCGAAAACTACAAACATCAGCAGCCAGAAATTTATTTAAATTGATAATAAACCTAGAAGAATGGCAAACCAATTTAAATATACAACTTTTGTAATCTATTATATAAATGGACAAAGACCAAACATCTATAACTCATTGCAATCGGGTCACTATTTAATGAACAAATGGCTCCTCAACTTAGTGCCACTGACTACTGCACACGCGAAAATTAGCTACAATCAAAAACTTAACAAAACACTTTTAATTTGTTTATTGATTTCGCGCAAAGAAAAAGAAAATGAATAATTAGGCAGTTTTGTTACTCCCTAAATGAATTGAAAGAAGGAATACTATGAAACTGGCAGTCTAATTCCGACCAGGATCCGAACTCTACTATGATTCCTTCTTTAACAAACTATTGGAGCTGTGAACGCAAATTTTTGGTTTACTGCTGTTTGTTTAAATAAGTTGTTTTCGAAAATTATAAATTATTTTTTATAAAGTAGGCTTATATTTCTTATATTTCGCCCAGCAAATTAATTTTAGTTTCATCGCTCCAGAGTATATTATGCCATTTTCTACTTCCCTCTGGGCCACACCATCTTTTACGACGTTTTGCATTTGCAAAATCTTTCTTTTTCTGTAATTCACTCACTTTTTTAACAATGGAACTTTTCAAGCTATTCGTCACGGAAGAATAATATCACAAGCCGAGGCCGCATTGTTCTTGCCGAAATATGATTATTCGTTGCATCCGCAATCGCCTTAGATGGCTTTAAGTGGCCAGTTTTGACAGCATTTGCTATGCATCCTTCCGTAAGTGGGCCTGCTTTTTTCACTACCCTCTTTCTTAAGGGGCTTAAGGATATTAACAACTAAAATTTTAGATATTCCAATTGTATCTGTTTTAAATTCATACGAATGCAATGCTCTGTTTGACCCATCTTCCATTGATGTTGACCTGGATATTAGATTATAATCTAATAATAATAATTATTATTGTATTATAATTAGATAACAAACAAAAAATTCCTCCGTTCGGGCTTAATTTTTGGAAAATGCAAAATTATTTAGCAGCGTACCTATTTTATTGGCCATCAAAAACTCCTTAATTTTAATTAATTTTGCTATGAACACTATTAAAAGTGACTATAACTATAAGAAATTTCTTACGTTAAAATAAAACAACGTTGATAATTAAAACCAAAAAACAAAACAGAGAACTGGGGAGTTTACTCTCTATTGCGATGTGAAAGAAAATTGGTACGAAATCAAATTATTTTTACACTGAAATTGCTTTCGCATCGCAATAGAGAGTAACCCCCAGGAATATCCGTCCTATGGCCAAATCTTATATATACAATCAATAGGAAACCAGGTTTTTTAGATCCCTTTTTAAGCTCGCAAAACTAAACCGATTTTGAAAAGATTTATATATTTTTAAAGGTTTTTTTACAGAAATGTGCACAATAATATTTTATTTAAATCGATTCAGTATTTTGAGAGCAATAAGCGTTTAAAATTGCTACTAATACATGTACACTTATTACACATGCATGTATAAGCTTCAAGTTGAAAACTAAACAAAATTGTGCATATGTGTTTGTCCAATTGGCTTTTGCATAGAAATAAGGCAAAGCTTTTTCCTTATTTATTTAATTGTGTCAGTCAATGGACAAAAAAATCCTTACAGACAATGAGTTACAAAAACACTTACAAACTAATGGTTATAAAATAAATATTGATAAAAAAGAAAAACAAATAGATAAAGAAAAGATTTCAAGTTTTCAAATAAGTTCCCTACGGGATATTTTGTACCAATTGTCCTTAACGTACATGTCCTATGACTGGTGATAATGGGAATAGAAGAAAAAGTTGTTTCTGTGTCGTGACTGGTGAAAAGAGGACGTATCACAAAACTATAACAAAAATGCTTACAAAATTCCCTCACTCTGCGCAACATCGGAAGATTTACATTTTAATTTTTAAAGTTTTCGGGACCGAAAATTATTATTATTTGTGGTCATGGATTACATTAATTAATTATATTATCTGATTAAAACAATAATGCATTTGGTGATTTAGGCAAAAAAAAAAATGCTCAGAAAATTATCTTAATCTAAACCGAAGTTATACCAACTGAAAAGCTAACACCAGCCATATAGGGTACATTCTTAAATGCAGTAATTGTGCAATAATCGAAGCTTAGCGTTCGGAGGTCATCACCCTGCAATATTTTTTTCAAAAGTCTCCTAACGCCAACTATTGAGCATTTTTTTACTGCCGCAATATTTTGCAGACCGCTTGCACAAATTTATTGCATTTACGATTGTACCCTATAAAATAATAAAAAAATATAAAAAAAAAATTTTATTTTTTAAATGCATTTTTTACAAACAAATTTATTATTGTGAAACTTTTAGACCCGTTAGGTGAAAGGTCATCGAAGGACTACATTTTATACCAGGCCTTAAGGAACTATTTTGTGTCATATTCATTTAGGACTAGACTTGGACAGATGACTCTATTGCCAGTTTTTAAGAAACCATTACTGGGACTGGTACGAAAAATAACACCACAGGACAATTACGCAAAGGTTAGGTCTAGAACCTATCACTGAGTATTTTAATTATGTCAATTGAACCTCTCCAATTATAGGTCCATGTAAAAGTTACCGGTACATCTCATATGAAGTTCCGGAACTCTAACCGGTTGATAGTCCCTGGAAAACAGTCACGCGACGTGTCTTGTGACAAATTCTTTTCCCTCTATTAATAGTTAAAAAAAGTTCGAAGTCAATTAAATCAATGCTGAATTCAAAAAAACGATTACTGCAAGTACTGCAAATTAAAATTGATTTCATTGAGCTGAACGAAAGCACGTATTGGGAGTCCATTACCCGCATAGTTAGTCCGATGAAAAGGTACAACGAAAAACTTAGCCAACCCAAGAATCTAAGGTGGAATATAAAACGGCTCAGTGTTAAACAAATTAGGGGCATAAATGCAACCATTAATAGTATCGTAAGCCGGTATGTCTGATTGTCTTTTCTATGCGATTCCAAAGTGCGTAGGCCTATAAACAGACATTTAGAACTCGCAAGATACGGAAGATAATTATGTGAGCGATCGTGTAGCAAATTTAATAAACATGTGCTGAAGTCTCTCAATACGGGAGATACGATATGGGGGCAAATCAGTGTTGGCAAAAACCCGGGTTTTTTGTAGGGTTTTATTGGGTTTTATTGGGCTTTATTGGGTTCAAATTAAACAAAGTATACTTATGGGCTTATTCAGAAACGATTAATAAGGTTAATGTGTGCATTAAACCTACTATAACTTTATTAATCGTTTTTGAATTAGGCTACTAGTTTATACATTTATTATATATTTTTTCATTGAGATAAACTCTTTCATAAATTTGCATTTTTAGTCAAAAATATTCATCCTTATTCCAGTTGTCAACATCGACGTCACGTCAATACAATACCAAAAAAGTTGTCGAAAACAACTGACTAGATACTATTAAAAGGCTCATGTTATTTTCTAGATCTTAGAGAACTGAAATAAACTGTCAGCAGGACAAAATTCTTCTCGAGAGCGAGGATACAAGTTCCAATTTTTTGGTATTCTATTGACGTGACGTCGCTGTTGATAAATGGAATAAAGGCGAATAAGTTCTTTTGTTTTAAATTGTAACGATTTTCGTCGGATGAAAATGTACATCACTATCACTCATTTAAAATTGTATAGAGAAAGAAAGAAAATCAATAATTTCTTTAAATTACAACAAGCAATGCTCAACGTCAAAAATTGTTGATTCAACAATCGTATAAACCATTTCCATATCGAATGTGAGAACTTTTCCGTACACTTATACATTTAGCACAGTTGATAATTTTATATGTCATTTTGTGAATTCGATTTAAACAGCTGAATGCATAACTAATTCAGTTACAAAATATTATTCCGCACTGTTGTCAAACTCCAAGGTGTGTATTTTTCTTTAATTTTAAAAACCCCAACTGGGTGGGTTTTTTCAAATAAAATCCCAAATAAAACCCAGTGGGTTTTTTGGGTTACCCAACGGGTAGCCAACCCTGGGGCAAATTACGGCATGCAATTTCGTACGAAATTTCTATACGAATTCAAAAAATCTTGTATGGGATTTCGTTAGATATCGAATGAAGTAATTTGCCCCCTAATGCCATTAGCAACATGAGGATTCTACATCACAGCAGCATCTTCTAACTTAGACCTTACAAAGGTGGTCTAACTAACTGCATCATGAATCCAATTCAAAGCCATTGTCTAATTTGTGCGTATAAACAAGCCTGCCTTAAACATGAGACATGGATTGTGTGGAGTATACAGAACTAGACTAAATAGCTCTACAATATCCATTTCAATTCAGCTTCATCATGCATCCAATGTGCGTAGAAACCTTTGATAAATCAAAGTCAAGAAGATGAAAACGTTTGAATGTGTGGCTTGCACATTCTTGCAAACAGAAGCCGATTGAAATTCGAATGAATACATGTTTGTAAAAAATATTTCTAGACAGCAAAATAAGGATTGAATATGCAATTAAATTTTCGTCGATTTTTTTAAACTTGCAAATATTTTTAGAAGTGATTTTTTTGGTTGCAATCACTGCTATTAACAATCTTAATATTGTTGAAATGTGTTAAAATAATTTAACACAATTAAGTTTAATAAATATAGATATTCCTACGTCGAAGAAAACTTTATAATCGTTTTCTTGAAAATGACAACTTGACTGCTTGACAGTTTAAATCATTAAATATGAACGGAAGCTTATCTCAACAACGATACAACAGATACGCCAAACATTTCTGAGTTTTAGCTATTTTTTTTCCAAGAAATTTATTAACATAATGATGAAATAAAAGGGAAACGAAGGAGCTTTGGAATAGTTAAAATTTAATATTAAAACTAGAGATGAGATCGTGAGCGAGTTTTCACTCATACTCGCGATAAAAAAAAATTACTCACGAACGCTTTTGCATGACCTTGTATTTTTTGCTCACATTCATGCGCGATGACGGCGTGAGTGGAAAAAAGAGTTAGTCACAGTCACTAAAACTCATGCTCACGAAATACTCACGAAAATTATTATTATTATTATTACTGATCCGTTGTGCTGGTATGATGAATAAATTGTTTCAATAATACTTTCTTAGTAAATAATAATTTGATTCACGCTAATCACGTGAGCGGTGCCCATCTTTAGTTGAAACCCACATACAAAAACTGCATAAATTGTTGCAAGTTCGCTTCTTATTACACACAATGTAATATAAAAATATATTTTTGTTGTTTCTTTCAACTTAAAAAGTTGTTAAAGTTTTCTTTGTGTCACATTTAACGTTAATCTTGGTTGTTGCTTATAAAAACAATTAAAACATACGTAAGAATTTATTGGAAATAGTTTTTTCTTTTCTTTTAATTCTTTTCCTCTCTTTCTTGTGGCACGAATACTTTTTGCATATTGAAAGTTAATGAAGTGAGAACGGAGTGTGTGTGCAACAACATTCAAGTACAAGTAGTTGCACGAATAGTGAAATCTTATCTATCGCCCACTGATGTAAGAACACAACAGTCAACACCAGAATAAAAAAATAAATATAAGAACGTACTTACAGTCATTTAAAGTACTGGTAAATATTGTTTTATCCATCGACTCGATATGTATGTGCGAGTGGTGAAATTAAAATTTGCATCTTTTCTATAAAGACAAAGACAAATACACACAAGCACATACAGGACAACATACAACAAGTTGTCGCAAACGAACCGAGTAAATCATTGGTGTGCGCTCACACGCATGCACGCGATGATTGTTTGTCCTCCTGTCAGTCAGTCAGCCTGCTCGCCAATGTCGTCTATGCCCAGTTTGTCTGCCTGTTATTCAATTTTCAATATTTGTTTGTTATTTTGTTGATGCTACCAACCAACTATCAGCACACACAATATAAAAACACATTGTTAGCAACTTGCATGCAACAAATTACCCATTGCCAAGTACAATGTACGACTACAAAGTACAAACGTGTTGCATACAGCAATAAGAACTGCTAACAAAAACGCTGACTAAGAATAAAGAGAGGTAGTCGAGTTGAAGTGTTCCTGGAAAAATTAATTTAAAAATATTGCAGTTGTTGATCTAAAGGTGTCCTTTTTGATTGCAAAACGTTGAAAAATATATTCAATATTTTTATTCATGAGTAGCAGAATTTCGAGACCACTGCGAGATATTCTTGATCGAAATGTGGTTGACCAAGTTTGGATTCCCTGCAATAGTTTATTTCCTATACTATTATTATTAAAAAGTAACAGAGAAAAGCAACCCAAAGTACGGCCTTCATGTTCGCAGATTAAGACAAGATTAAGGATGCTGATTAAGCCGTCTGAGCGTTACCAATAATAAATTAGTGGATCATTAGCAGGATCACAATGTGCAATGATGCATCTCTTTGGTAGTCCATCGTCCATCTATTTGGGCGACAATAACTTTTCGGACTTAATCCAAGACAGCTTAATAAGTCCCTTCGCTATTCGGAGACTGAAAGGTTCAATCCTTTGGCATGCAAGCTCCACTTCAATCCATATTAATACAATAGATTGTTTCACTTGGCAGATATTACTGATTATACTGCCAGAAGTGCGATTCATTTCTGCTGGCGGACTGAAGACTGAAAGCAGACTTTTAGTTACTTTATGAGTTTCTGTATAATCAAGTCGAGTGCGGAGAAGAACATCCTTTAAACAATTACCCGTTTAGTGTGTGGAATCTGGATACTTATTGACGTTAGGAGCTGTAAGCTGGCAGAACGGCATGCAACCTGGGAAAAAGCCTTCACAGGTGGTTGAGTAAGTCGCAAAGATGATCAGGAAGCTCAAATCAGCCGGTAGAATAATTGCTACGATATCTTGCAGCCTTGTGTGCAATCAGTATATAAATATGTTAAGCAATGCGTAATGGTGAAACTTTAAATTGCATGAAAGAGAAAGCGATAGAACGCGACAGCTCGCAGTGGGCGGAAAAGCTAGACCTACGAAGTTTCTTCGAAGTGGTAATTCAAAAATATGAGCAAAAGAGGAAACAAAATAAGGACCTTAAAACTAATGAAAAAACATTAAAGCCGATCGACAGATTGATGATGAGCACGTACACGTTTCCGGCCAAGACAGCAGCTCCGGAAATGGTAAACTAGTCCAACTAAGATAATTAAATACATAAGTCCTCACCAGTAGCTGTTTATTCCAAAGGAGTTAAGCCGCTCCTGCAACTTACGTTTATAAGAGTAGTTGATCATATTGCAGGCAGAAATGTTAGCAATGATGCACGTGGGCAGCGATAATGCATTGGTTGGATTCGTAAATGTAATAAACTTGAGCAACATGTCTGCAACCTACTGCAACTATAAATAAAATGTTTCAGTAGTTCTAGAAATGTGTAGCAACACTTTCAATTGTTAGCATAAAGATGCTTTTGATGAAAAAAATGTGCTGCCAAGTGATGCTTTTCAACCGTTAGACTTTCCTTATTGCACAATCATGAATAAAAGAATTTATTCACTTCTTCTTTGAAACTTTTTAGATTCAAGAGCAATTTCGTGAGTTACCAACTGATCATTGTTAAGATCCAACATTATTTTGAAAGTCACTTTACACAAACGATATTGTGCTATAGACCCGAAAACCACTTAATTATTAATACAGCCTTCCGACGAAACTCACAATGTCTGCTTGCGCCAACTTCGGTCGCCAGTTGCTGGCAACTTTCCCACTTGGTTCCAAAATTAATCCCTTCGGGATGCCCAATCTGGATATGTAGAGATAAGTCCGCCTCTATCCATTGTTAGAGTCGGTATTAAATCAACATGATTTTCGAATAAAAAGGTTTTTTTCTTTTAGTTTGCATTCCGCAAGGTCTGCTAATATGGACAAAATCGAATCGAAAGATACGTGGCTCTGTAATACGACAGAGCTGGGAATTGACGGAGGAGATGCTTGGCAATTTCTTGCTCCTCTTCAGAAATCGATTTATGGAAGATTTAATTTCGTTGTGTAAGGAACTACGATAAGAGGCCCTGTTAGGACTACCCCAAGTATGCCCAGTGGCTGCTGCATGTACAGTTTGCAGCTTTTTAGTGAAATTTTCACTAGCCAATCGATATGCCGTTCTTGGAAATGAATACCTTCTTTAGATCGATTGTCCGTTATTGTGTTGGGTTGTTGGGTAACTACGTTACTTTAAAAAAATGCATTCTATTCAAATTTTGTTTCCTTCCTGAATCTATTTTCGATTTGGATGCCTTCGTAAACGATCTCAGATCTCATATATATCGAGGAGATCCAACTCCCTCCCAAACACAAACTACTAACAGACATGTAAAAAATGACATTTGCAAATGATCCAAATCAGCTAAATCGCTGGTGGGGGAAGAAAGTGGCAACTATAAAGAACCTAATGCTATGAATAAAAGGATGTAAACAAAAAAATAATACAAAATTTGTTCAGGAAAAATACTTATATATTCAAGAAAGTTGAGATTTTTTTATTTTTACTAAACTAAGAAGTCATTGATAAATGTATAGTGCGGTTGGTTACGTGTTGGTCTTTTATCTTATTTAATACAGAATATTACATACTTTTCAAATGTACGCGAAAAATAATATCAAAGAGAATGCAAATAACTTTTTCATTTCTTTTTCGTTTTTTGTGCGTATAGACTGAGTCGCAAATAGCGCGTAAATAGTTCTCCCGTTCTGTCACCTCTGTATGCTTTGTGCTCGCAAGTAGACTTATCGGCAAAAACGATACTGCTGCTTCAAACATCTAAATTTCGTTCAGACAAATAAATAACTTTAATTAAAATGTAAACGTAACTAATCTAACCCAAATAAATACTGCTTATTCGAACAAGAGTTTTGTTTATTTTCAAAAATAATATCAAAACCGTTTCATGACAACAGCTAAAATTAGAATTGATTTGGAATTCCGATATACAGTAGTTTTGATTTAGCTGCCTTTTGTTTAAGAGCACTTTTGACTTAATTGCACAAAATTAATCATTTCAGTAAGTATTATTCAAAATCCCTATACAAATTCCTTTTTTACGTGCCCTTTTTATACCTGCACATTTAAGATAATTGCCCAAAATTTTTGGCATTTTAATATGATTTTCATACAAAAATCAACGTTAGCTGCATTTGGACTTAGCTGCCTAAAAATACAGAGTTTCTGTAATTATTCTTTCTAAACCTTGTTAAAGTGCATTTTTTATACCTTCATATTTACCATATTGTTTTGGCAGTTTTAAAATATTTTCATATAAAAAATATAATTTAGCTGCACACATTGAAAATATATGGTGGCCACTTTTTCACATAAACATCTAAATTATGCCATTTATAATTAAAAACTATCGCATACAAGTCAAACAAATCGCAAGTTGTCATCATTAAAATTCATACAAAAATACATTTAAGATAACAGCATTTTTGACTTATCTGCACAAAAAATCGTGCAAAGTTGATTGTGCAGCTAAATCAAAATTACCACAATTACAAAAAATTCTGACCTGGAATATTAGAATTTCAGTTAAGAGCCTGCATCGAGTAATTCTCTAAATTTCAAGATCACAGCAATTTATTTAAAAATTTTCGTGATTGCAGCTCTATTACAAGGGAAAAAGAATTGAATATTTAATTTAAAATTATTTCTAGAAGTCCTACTTTATTAAACTTAAATCTCACACAATAACTTTTGTTTTCTACGAATTGAATCTTCCTTCTTTTTTCCTTTTTTCTACCTCTGCAATAATCATTTTTGTCACATCTTATAATCAAAATGATAACAATGCTGCCGCGTATTGAATGAAGCTCAAAAAATCGAAACGATGCCACATGCAACGTGCTACTTAAAATAATGAAAAAAATTTATGCATATAAAAGAACGAATAAAATAGAAAAGTAAAATTAAAATTGCAAATTTTCTAAAATAGTTTGTCTGTATTGTCTAGAAGTAGCAAAAGGTGTTCTCGAAAAATTACTAAAAACAACTGAAAAACATACGTTTTCATTTGACTTTACAGCAAAGTAGCAAACAATTGCATGGCAAGAAACATTACGTGATTAACATTTTCAACACAAAAAGCCAAAATGAAATGAGAACTATAAAGAATAAGCAAAATGTCTTCCACAAGAGTATTAAGGGTTTCCCTTAAAAGTTTTTTATTATTCGCTTATGAGAAATAGAGATAAACAATTTAAATCTTAGCGTGAGTATCTTTGATAATATGAGTAGGTAAGGAGGATAGTGAACATGAGTTTGTTATAGGCTCAGGAATTGAACACCTCTTATGTGAAGGCCTTAATCATCATATTCCCAAACATTTCCACACAAACAAAGATGACGTATATTTCTGCCTTAACTATCGTTAGGTATTTTCCTCCATGGAAAGCTTTCTTAAATGTACTTTAAAAATTAAAACTGGTTCGATTTCAATAAAAAATCTTGTTTTTCATTTTCTGGGACATGGCTAAATGTTGTCTTATTACTATATACTTATTATTAAAAAGGATAAGCAGCCCAATCTTTGCTTGACTCCCCTTGGATTCACCCATAAAATTTTTATCCCGACAAATTTTTTTCATATGTAGTTTGATGTCTCTATTTACAGCAAATCTTTTATTTATATTTTAGGTTTTTTCCTTAGAAACAATTTCGCTTTAATTAGCTCATTACCTATTAATAGAAGCACTTATCTTTTATAATTTTTTCTACACAATTTGTCACATATTTTTATTTTTTATTTATATATTTTATTACCATATACCATTGATATTCCGGAAAATATTTTTTAAATGACTGAATCGTGTTACAAAAAACTTTCTGTCAATAAAATTTTGTACGGAGGAAAATTTTGTCCAAAACAAAAAATACCTTTATAGTATTGTAATAGTATAGAAAATTTGTCGAATGAGGATATACTTTTAGAACTCTGGATAAATGTAGAACTAAAGAGGTGGAGAGGAAAATCAAGATGAACAGCAACGTCTTACAAATTAACTACATTTCACAGAAAATGAGGCGAAAAAGGAACCGGCGTAAAATCATAAGATCGATTTATCTCAGAAGCTCTAAGCCACCACAACTGCGAATAAAAAATATTTCGTAGTCGGACAATTTGCAACCTTCCCAGCTGGTTAAAAAACGAGGAACGGCGCAGAATTTAACGAGTGTAAAATGAATTTAACTTCTTCTGCATCCCACGCTTGAACTAGAACACGCGTTAGAGTTAAGAGTTCGAAGAGAAAGAGAGGAAAATCCTCGTTAAATAAGAAAACCAATCGGTTGTCAAATGCATGCAGCTAGCGAAGCTGTACTAAACCCAGTGGGTGTTAAAAACACATATTGACAGAATGGGAAAGGAAGAAGCAAATGATTTCGTGAACCAGAACCCAAAATTTTTAAATCGAGAATGTTGTGGCGACTACTTGTAGAAAAGCTTGGATAATGGGCGGAAAGGTATTTAGCAGGACAGCAGAAGAAATACTTTTATAAAATGCGTCAGCGACAATATTACAATATTTTGCTGTTCAAGATTATAATTCACAAAGAGATGACAAATTCAAAATGAGTCTCAAAGATTTCGTTTTGAAAGTTTTTTATGGAAGAGATTCCGGACCTGTTTTTCTAAATGCAACAGAAAATTGCATTTACATTGAAAACATAAAAAAATTATCAATTTTTATTTTGATTACTTTTCGAACTAAATTGGTTGTTAGTAAGTAATATTTAGTTTGTCAAAATTTTTATAATTCCATATACTCGTACTTATATATCTTTGGGCTATTTTTGGTCAATGTTTACTTTTTTAGCGATGTAAATAACACAATTCATTCAATCTTTATCTCAACGTTTCGTCGACACAGTTTATCGACTTCATCAGAAGATTATTTTTATTGAATTGATTACAATTTTACATCACTATCTATTTATTTGTTATTAAAAATATTTGTGTAAAAAATTAAATTAAATCACAGAATTGAACTAAAACTATATCACAGAACGAGCTTTTATTTTACGTTTATTGCAACTGATTCAGTAAATACTCGTATTTGTATTAAAGTCACAATCCGCCACTCATCCTACTGCATCACATTACCCAACGATTTATTCAATGTCCTGTTTATGGGCTTTCCGCCTTCTTCTGAAACTTGGTCTTCAATGACTTTTTGACTTTCCAGAATGTAAAACTAAGACTTGTAGTAGAACTCCACCTGAGACATGTTCTAATGGAATGAAGCTTCTAAATAAAAAATATGTATGAAACATTATTCGAACTTACTCCATTTTTTCAATCTATCGAAAATTTTTTATAGTGATCAAGGTGAACTTGAAAGGGCAGCTGACTTATTGTGTTTTAATATCTTTTATTGTCAAAATATGTTTTTGTTACATTTTTTTGGTTTATTGCAACTGATTCAGTAAATAAATAGTGATGTAAAATTATAATCAATTTAATAAAAATAATCTCCTGATGAAGTCGACAAACCATGTCGACGAAATGTTGAGATAAAAATTTAATAAATTTTTTTATTTACATCGCTGAAAAAATAAACATTGACCAAAAATAGCCCAAATATATATGTATGTATATGGTTGTTACTAGTTTCTAATATAAAGTAATTATAATTTTGGATAAAGTTCGTAACATTTTTATAGAAAGAATTCGATATAAGATAATATTCCAAAGGTGAAAGGGAAAAATTAATTTCAACTTACACGGCAGAACAGAAGCAACGTTGTTATTCGGGAGCCGCTACACTCCCATCATCAGTGTTCATGTACTATTATTTTTTTTAATGCAAATGTTCGTTGAAATACAAAAAAAATTAAAATCCCATTCATTTTCATAAAATTTTCTTTATACCAATTTTTAGTTCGTCTTTCTGAATCAAATTATTTACCTAATAAACTTCTTTTGTCAAAACTCACTTGTATTTTTATTCTTTATTTTTTATATTTACGAGTGCCGTTTACAATACATGTTTGCACATTATGGCAGCTTTAAGCTGCTACCAACGCCAAATTTGGCCAGAAAGACCGCAAAAAATATCCTTGTTGATTTTAAGGCTTGACTGTCGACCATTGTTCAATATATTCAACTGAATATTATTTTTTTTTTTTGTTATTCTGTTTGTTTTTCCATTCGATCTTTATCCATGTTTAAGCTTTTATGGCTTAAATGGATTTTTAATTCTGGGTAAATGTTTGTCGCTACAGAAAGGGAACACGCTGATGAAGAAGTCAACGTGTTGTTGACTGTTTGAATTTTTCGCGTAATTGTTTATACGATATTTTGGCGCTTTTTTTCTTTTCTTTTCTTTTATTATTTTATTTCTTATTTTGTTGCAAACATTCGTTTGTTTGTTTTAAAAATTTGTGTTTATTGTTAATTAAGTCTTTTTTCACTCCTTCATGCGACTTTTTACCCTTTTATTTTTTGCTTTTGTTGGCTTTGAATGTTGACAGAGTTTATGAAATGGAATTAAGCCACCGAGCAGCAGCAAGTAATTGTGTTTGTTCGTTCGCATAAATCCATAAGATTTGCAATGAAATTGCAGCTGCTAAAAAGCGGGTCATAAAATTTTTGTTTTTACTTAAATGTCGGTTTATTTGGCAGTTAAAGTGTTAAAAATACTTAAATATTTGTGCTGCTTTTAACAGCAAATTTTGGTCAATATCGTCGAAATGTAGTTTTAAAATTTTAAGTAGAAGTGTTTAAAAAAAGGGTGTGTGATTTACAGTCATTTAACATTATTATTTTTAAATTTATATTTTTATCTTATCTTGAATAAAGAAATAATTCACATAAACTAAAATTTCAATGTGTTAAAAAAGTAAGCAAATTATTTAAGTTAAAATCGATTTTCGAAAACAGATTTGAGCAGTCACAATCAATAGCACGGTCGGAACAATCAATAGCACGGTCCAGCCAAACATTATGTGATTGCTGAGAACAAAGTTTAGTAAGCTTTCTGTCCAGTGGTGTCAGGTAAAGTTTTTCTCCCCCCATCATCTCCTGCCATTGTAGTAATCAAACGACTATACTAATTACATTTCTTAAAAAATTATTTAATTTTTAAGGAAAGTCTTTGGATTAACTTAAAAGCTGTTGCAACATTTTTTTATAATTCTTCGCATTCATTTGTTAAATTTTTAAAACAAAGATGTGGAGATCATAGAAGGTAATCAAAATATTTATTCTGAATTCTTAATAAAATTATATCCAAGTTAAAAAAGTATGTGACCCGGAATGGAACGAATGAAAGTTTTTGTTTTTGTTTATAAGAGCGCATTTGCATATTTAAAATAGCTTAAAATATATTTTTTAAGAAGTCTTAATTTATACATCAAACCACAAAAAAAATACCAAATTTTCAAATTTATTTTTATTTTTCATACAAATTCTATTCCCAAGAAAATCGAAAATTGCTTTGCCTGTCGTTGTCTCTATATATTATTCGCCAAAAGATGTTTTCTGTCTGTATGAAGTATCTCGCGTAATACTGTAACAAAATTTTAAATTTAGATTTTTATAAGTATTAGCAATTACAGAGCAATATAAAAAGAAGAAAATAAAGTTTTAAAAATTGCCTACGTTTTCCTTAAAACGAGATATCTGTCCTTTTTTCCCTTGAAATTTTCCACTGAATTGCCCACAAAAAAAAGGAAAATTCTCTACTCTTGGCATCACTGCTACCAAGAGATCTTGCCGCTCATTTTGATTTCGAACGGCATTCGATTTCCTTTCGAACACGATTTTAAAACGAATAAAATTTTTTGAATTCGGTTTAGAGAACACCAACATATGTATGTGGATTCGTTGTAAAACGGAAAAATTTTCGGATACAGTTCACAGAACAGAATTACATTCAAAGATTTTACTTCCCATTTATTGTTGTTTTTATTACAACTTTTTCCAGTTTATATATTTTCACTATGTTAAATCAAACCGAGCGTTGGCTTGATCAACTTCACGTGATTTTCATTATTCACTTTTTGATACTAGTCAAACAGATTTTAATAACAATAATAATGGTTTTAATTATAATAAAAGTAAAATGAAGTTGGGAGTGACTTACCATTTATTGGTTACTTTTGCAAGTTAATTAAATAAAAAATGCAGCTTTTCAAAATTAAGTCGCAGATATTTTTTCGGGCGAAATCATTAGATTTATATTATATCTGAAAAATAAAACAAATAAATAATAATATTAATTTTGAGGATTTTTGCTTCTTAATACACTAAAAAAACGGGTGCCCTTAATTTTCTATTAGCATGATTTTTAAACTTATAAAAATAGGAGTGGTACAAAAATTAATTAAAACTGCTATAAAAATGTGTTGACATACCGCGCATTTAATGTAACATATTATTGTCCAAAAACGTATAAATTTTGAAGTTACAGCAAAAAATATGTTCTATAAAATCTTCTTTATATAAAGAAAAGTGAATTACTTAGGGCCTGTTGGGTAAGTCGAAATAAATAAGTGTTCCATTTGTATTTTTAAAATTATAAAATCCACTAAAACAAGGTTGATTCAAATAATTTTGGTAACAATTTCGCTTCATAAGCGTTTCATGTTAATTTAACATGATATAAATAAAAGGTAGTTTTTCACTTTAAAACAACTAGAAATCATGTTGAATTGACATCGCAGGCGGTACTTTTTGAATTTTTTTTCTATTTTCAACATGTTTCATGTTTTTTTAACAAGCAGCAATTTTATTTTAATATTATTCCAGTCATTATTGATATTTCACAAATTTTATTTGACTTTTTTAACATGTTGATTTAACATAAGTCAACGTTTGTTAATATTTAAAATTGAGAAAAGTTTTTTCAAAGTACTCCAATTTCATTTTTAATGTTTACAACAATGTTGATTTTACAATAGTTAATCTTGTTTCAACTAAATGCAATGTTAATTTTACATGAAAAACTGTAATTATTGCTACAAAAATCTAAATTACAAAATTAAACATTGATTGATGTTATTTGAACTCTGTAAGAGGTAAAATTTTAAATGTACAATGTTATTTCAATGTGACTAACTTTAAATCAACATATTTTAATACTAAATTAACAATTTTAACCATTGATTTAACTTAAAACAGTGTTAAATGTAAATTCAATTGGATTTTTTCCACATATTAAAAATGATTTGATATCAACATTTCTTTATGTTGATTTTACATTGCGTTTTTTTATGTGTGTACTGCACACGATTTCTCAAAAATAATTAACGCAAAACTTCTTTAGTTTCATAAACTAAATAAAAAGAAAATCATTGTTTAAATAAAAAAGTTCGATAAATTTTTAAATTAATTTCATTTATGATATGTAATAATCCGGCATATTCTACATTCCACTTTGAAGTGGAATTCAATTGAAATCAATTCACTTTAAATTTATTATGTTCTGCATTCTTTTTTTTACATTTGAATTTCAATATTCAATACAAATATACTCTACTTTTCCAGAACATCAAAAATGGAAAGTTTACTTTTCTTATTTCAATTTCACTAGGTACTTTTGTAGAATATGCCGTAACATCATTAAATCAGTGAAACAATTAGATTTCATTCATGAAGCTGCTTCATTGAAATAATTAAATAGTTTCATTACATTTATGACACGTCTAACCAAAATTAAATTCATTTAATTTATAGTAATATTAGTAATATAAGTTCTGCCAGGATTACCAATTATCGTAGTTACTGGCTTTTCGCAAAATATAGCACACTCTGTAATTCAATCCCAGGCGGACCCTAATATATGCATGTACGTTTAAATTCGAGGCATCGGAAGAGCCATCTGGAATTTGACCATGAACTAAAAAATTATCAAATGAAAAATTGAGCTGTATTCAAGCGATTTACAATAACATCTGATATTAGAAACCTCAATGAAATGTCTTTCATACTTGGGGTAACTGGATCGACATTTTTTTTCAGCCCATCTCACTGTATCTACGATATTGTCAAGGCTGAACTTTTTCTTGACAAATACAAAACAATCCTACTCGTTTGTATATTCGACGTGATCTTTTAATTTCGAAATTTAACTTGTAAAATTTTCCAATCAAAATCGTCAACATGCCAGAAATCTTTACAAATGTTCATTACGAAGTTCATGGCCAGTAAAAAAAAATCAAATCTCAAATTCTCAACAAACAAAAAGAAGATTTCTGACATCTTTTGACACATAAAATTAGCAAACTGTCAGTTTAAAATTTCATATGAAGCTTTTTACATGAATTTATTTAGTAAATAATAAACATTTTAAAAATATTTCTTTTTTTTCATTTATTTATTTTTGTTATGCCAGCCAGCATCATCAACAAACAAACAAAACCCACAATAAAAATGCATTATTAAAGTCCTTGAATTTTAGCAGCCAGCAAAAAGCATGAATTTGTTTTAAAAAAAACAACAAAAAATAACAGACAAAAAAGCATTATTGCCAAAAACTTGTCAGACTTGACATTGGCGACAAGCCGACGGCAGAACTGTAAAACAAAAGCTTACAATATTTATAAAGCTAAAGATATAACACGCAGGCGCAGTCAAACAACCAAACAGTACAATACGAATGAACACTAAAACACAGTTACTCATGCTCGTACATTTCAAATTTGTTGCACGAATACGAGTGAGTATGGGTGACGAACGGAATTGAAAATAAAATAATGAAATAAAAGCGAAAACAGCTGCAGAAAAGGCGCTGATTGCCTAAAAAGAGGTGAAAACCACCAACAACAAAAAAAATAACATTAAGATGATGTTGATGATCATCGTCATTGTCATCATACCACCAAACACCATAGAGAAAGAACGGTCACGATTTCATAAACCTACATTCGCCACAGACATACAGTCCATTCAGTTGCGAAGCAAACCACTAGCCAGCGAGTCAAAAAGCGAATAAATTTATTTTATAAAATAATAAAAAAGGGAGTTTTCGACAAGACAATAATCATGAAGAGAACAATATTCGACTGCAGTACAAATACAGCATGTAGCAATGGCACTGATGTGGGCTCATACAAACCGACCAAGAATTCATATAGCAGGACAGACGGACAAACTACTTAAAAATGCACTTACGAGTTTATTATGCAAACATTTACAGTCGCGGGTTCTTTAGTAGCAGTCACACACATATATAACATTAGAAAATCTTGTCTTCGTATTGATGACATCCTGTCATCAGAATTATGACATTTATATTATGACAAATGTCATTAATATGGCGAAAACTGACATCTATTTGATGAGAAACGTCAGCATAGAATTTTGTCATTGCTATGACTGCAATGGCATCGAATTAAATGTATAATATACATATCTAAAAGAAAAAAGTAAATGGTGTTCCAATAATCGTAATTTGTATTTTAATAGTTACAAGTTTTATTTATCATTTTTTGTATTAAACGCATTTTTAAAAAGTTGGAAAAATGACACTGCAGTGATGTACACTCATCATTATTACTATGACAGAACGAATAATAAACAAATCTACGAGCCCATTAAAAACTAAAATAGTACAGAATACTTGCAAACACAAAACATTTAATCGAACGATAATATGACACATCTTTTTTAAGCTGATGCCACTTCACATGTGTCATCAAGATTAAAAGCGAAGAGTATAAAGTGTCATAATTTTTTATTTTAAAAACAATTTTTTGAATAAAATTATTATTTTTATTGCAATGAAACACATATTATGTTGTAATTCTTATTTATCTCGTCATAATAACAATGGCAGTTTGTTACAACCAGAATAACATTCTGTCATCAAATTCATGTCAAATGATTTTTATATTGATGACAACTTGTCATTACATACCAAAATTGGTCATTGCATTGCTGACATTTTATTGTTGAATTGATTTCGATTGGTAATTTCTCTGCGTCGTTGGTGTATCATACCGTTGGTACCAGTATTATATATACATAATAGCCATGTATGATAAGATGACTAACTACCTGATATAAAGATTGACAACGCAACAATGAAGTGTCATGGGGTCAAAACTAGAAATGGGCACCGCTCACGCGATTAGACGTGATCGTGATTAGATTTTTGTCTCAATCACGTGAGCATGCATGATCGTGAGCATAAAAAAATACTGTGAGCGCGTCTGTATGAGTAGATTTTTAACCTGATCTTTTTGCTTTATTGTAATCTTTTTCATTTCATTTTTAGATTTTTTTTCATGAGTATAGCGTGAGCGTGAGTTTTCGTGATTGTGATTAACTTTTTTTTTAGCCAAAGATATAAGGTCGTGCATGAGTAAAATTTGTTAATCGCGAGCGCGATGAGCGTGAGTGACAACTTACTCATGATCCCATCTCTAGTCTAAACCTAAACGCTTGCCAAAGTATTGATGTGTAACGTTAGGACGGGTTTTCTGTCATTGTACAGATGATCGTACATATCAATATATGTACATATTTGCAGCGATTTGTTTTATCTTGAAAATAATCCAAAGTTCAGAGGCTGAAGTTCCGATTTCCGATCACCCTCGACGATTACTGTTGGCGTCTCCCAATCATAGTAGGCTTCCTTAATATATCTCATAGTTAACCACACGGTACAGAAAAAAGGCTGAAGGTGTGATATGATCGATGTGATTATTGCACATATCCATTACGTGCAACTAATTTTTCACGAAGTTGTTGCATCAATAAGCCAATGATTGCACTGCAGCTAAATCGGTCTATGTCATGATAAACTGGACTTTAAAGCACAAATTAAATTTAAAGCGACCAATGTGTGCTATAATGTAATCACTGCTATTATTATTGCCAACTCTATGCAACCGTGCTTACCAAAATTTGTCATTTACAAATAAAATTAAAAAGTTAAAATATAAATTCATAAAAAGGTAAATAAAATAAAAACCCAAAAAAGAACTTCATCAAAATGTGCATAAAACTTATAGTCGCAGTATAAATCGGTTTTGTGTACAAAGCATATAGAAATAAAAAGTGTCTGTCTAACCGATTGCTTTGCCTAACCCCCTTCTTGCCCGTCGACCTACCAGGCTCACTAACTCTCGGCCTGTTTATTTGTGGTGTTTGTTTTAACTACAGGCATTATATCACTTTATCTGTAAACTGTCACTCCTACACAGCACACCTTTATTTAATGTGTTCGAGTTGTATACAATTGTGCATAAGTATCGATCTACGTTTGTGGCTGTGTGCTAAGTATTTGAGTACTTTATTGATGCAGAAATGTTCGTCTGAATGTCCGTCTATTTGTATGTTTGTTCAACGTGTGTATATGCAAAGGCAAACATGAATGTAAGTGCGATAAAAGCACACTTTAAATTTTTTTTACGACATTGATGTTTATTTCACTTTGATAACAAAGTGATAACTCACTTTTTGTTACAGAGGAAAATCAACCAGACCTTAATGTGATTGCATGGCGACATGTTGTCATCAGAAAGGAAAATAGAAATGTTTTAAGAACAAATTGATAAAATGCAAAGATACGTATGAAAAAGAACCTAATCAAATCGGCAGAGTGAGAGAAGGAAGACCTTCTTAAGTTAAGCACAACTTCATAAAGACTACTGCATATTGAAATTTTGTATCTTACAGATACCTGACATATTATAAAACAAATTTAATCTGCTGCTCTTTCTTCGCTCATTTTTACTCACTCAGTCTCTTATTCCACATATTTTGCAGTGTGTTTCTCAAATGTATCTATTAAAAGCAACTGCAATTTTCCAATAAGATCATTCCGCTCTTGGTCGCTCGCTCTCGCTCTCTCTGTCTCATTCTCTCTCTCTCTGTGTTTCTTTTGGTGCATACTTTTGTGCACTCTTTCATTTGAACTCTTTCTATTTTACCTTTATTTGCCACAATCTTTGCTACTTAAATCATGTCATGCTGTGCAACTTCGTGTATATTTTGCACTAATTTCTCTCAATATTCTTTTATGGCACGACTCTATTTTTTTCCTTGCTTAAAATTCTTTTTTTTAATAACTTTAATTTAGTTGCTTTTCGTCGCCGCTGGAAATCCGGTTTAGCATGCGACTGCTTGTTGCTTCTAGGAGTTAGATTTAAAGTTAATATCATTGAAGGGGTATCTAAGAGTTCAAAAGTCATACCCTACATTCGGTAGAGTGAGATGTTGCAGAAGAATATTAATTCGTATACTCAATGCACATGATCCGGTGAATACTTTAGCAAGCATGTAAGCAGGGGGAATGGGATATCGAAGCAGACAACTACTTTCGCTTTCATATGCGTCAATGTTTGTTGGCCAAGCCCCACACACAATAAGTCGACCTACCACTTAATCACTGATACATGTGCCATCTTTCCTAAATTATTGGATCTTGCACGTAAAATATGATTCTCAGACTTCGAAGGTCCTTTTCTTTCAACTGCATGCCATTAAAGCTGCCAACAACCCAACAAAATGTTTACTCCAGAAAGAAAGTCCGATCTTGATGTGACTTAATGTATACAAAATCATAGAGGGATTTTAAGTTGCAAAAGGCGACTACAAAATAGTTAGGAAAATCGATTATTCGAGAAGAAGTTCAAGACACATCCACCTGCACGAGCGCTTTGTACTGCTTACAATTGAAAGTAAATTAATTTAATTAAACATACACAAATGATGAACGCTGAAGCAGTTACGCTGGGGATCATTGAAAAAATCTACGATATAGATTTTTACATGAAAAAGTAGGTAAGAACATTTATCAACGAAACGGTTAACGCTTCTGTTCACAATCGGCAATAAACCCATTGAATTGGCCGATCTTTTCCATCGCGATCCTAATGAATATCTATGCCAACGCATAACTATTTATGAAATATGGATTCGCCACTAACAATCGGAAATGAAGCAAAGGTCAAAGCAATGTTTTTTTACCAGGTGAATCTGTGAAGAAGAAAGCAAAGACAGTGAAATCGGATGGATATAACCACGGTTTCTGAAATGACCATGAAATTATCTACACTGATTAATTGAAAAATGAATAAATAATAAACCCCGAAGTAACATTTTCGACTGCGAGAATTTGTCTGAGATTGAAGAAAATGTGTGGATGATGTCTAGTGCAAATTATCGCTGTCGAAAATTCTACTTCGACATACATACATAACACTGGTCAACATAATTCTTGTTTCCTTTGTTTTTTTTTTGTTATTGGGTATTTCTAATGCCCTGACTATGACAAAAATATGGGAGATCAGCTTTACTTTTTGAGATATACAGTTTTATTGTTATGAAGAAAAATTGATACATATGTTAACAAAATTTCTATCGAACACTATCAAATGATCTTTTAAAAAATTTTCTGGAGAAGGACTCGTTGGAAACTTCACCGGTAGTCTCCCATCATATGTGAGTCCCACATTATCTGAAAACGCTCTCCCCTTGTCCGAACATCCTAATGAAATCTTTCAACCTGCTCCTCACCAAAATCACCCAGATTTTGTAGAAATCAGTTTAAATGTGAGTGCATTCTAGCTCTTGCAAGTTCGATAGCATGAACTCAAGTAGATCGACATCATCAAATTTCTTTTTGCCTAGGAAATTACTCATAACCAGCTTTGGATTGGACTTTAGGCATTGATTAGGATTTTGTACGAGTTGTCTAGTCTGCGGTCATATAAAAAAATACCAGCTTTTACCTTTTCTGTACTTAATCCTAAAAATTTATGTATTTCGTTCGGGTTCACAGAAATTTGGATCATCAGAAGATTTAGATGTGCTGGGTTGTACCTCTCGTGATTTTAATTGTGGTCGTTGAGCAGAAGATAAATTAGGATTTGCCTAAATAATTAAGGTTAATTTCGTTTATTTTCACAACGCAGAAGTAGCAGTCGTCATCATGGTTTCGAGGTTCTCACTAAATCATGGGTGTTACAAACATTACTACATCACTTTTTCCACTGGACCATAACCGTAGACATACTACACATTTTTGACATACAATATGAGGAACACATGGTTTGTCCTAATTACACAATTTTATTTTAAACTATTGCTGATACGCAGTTTTCACAAAGCCCGATATAGGTTTTCGAATATTTTTCAAATATGTATATATACACCACAAATGTAGCAAAAATATTCAAAATTTTCTAGACGAAGCCATGTCTAAAACAACAATAAAATATATTTTAGTGTCCAATCAAGGTAAATTCATAACAAAAATACCTGCTTTCTTTGTCAAAATCAACGTCAAACACTATACATATATAAATCAAACATAAACAAATTTTGGCAAACAAACCAGATCAAAATGCAAGGAGCAAAAAATAATCAGCTGAGTTGTCGAGACATCCTGTTATGAATTCGCCTTGGTGTCGAATAAAAAAACTAAAATCTAAGTTAACATAGCAAATGAGTGTAGTTAATTATAGCTCAAAAATAAAAGCTGTTAGGGAATAATGTTTGCCATATTTAAAAAAAAATACACATCAATTTTATTTAGAAAAAAACAAAAATCACAGCAAACAAAAAAGTTTTTATATTTTGTTGACCAGTGTAATCAGTATGAAAAAATAGTCTTCATTATTGTAACAAAGACAAAAAACGATATTTTTTCAAGTTAATCCAGTATTTGATGGACATCGACCGATTTCAAATAGGGCGATTTCGCTAATTAAATAACAGCCAAATACGTATGTATGCTGAAAATCGCTCGATATAGTGGAATCGCGATTTAAAATCAATAAATTTCAATCCCATAGCAGAATGGCCGGGTGCACACTTGTACAGTTTTGATGACAAAAAGTCACGATCTGAGGTTCGAATTGCTGCCACATCCGCCTTATTCTCCAGATTAGGTTTCCAGCATATCTTTACTGTTTCTAAATTTAAATAAATAGTTTGGCGAAAAAGGATTCCATCCAAAGAACTCGAACAGCTTGACGACCTGGCGAAATCCCACTTTGCGGAGGGCTTAAAAAATTTCAGAATCGCTGAATGAAGTGTTCAGCGCTAAGAAGCAGACTATTTTATAAAATAAAATTAACACAAAAATGTTGTACAAGGTGTTATTAACTTTTCTATGTTAATACGTTTTTAGAGAAGCATTTGACCGAACTTTAAGCTACTCGTCATTTTTAAACCACTTTGTTGCTGCTGCTAAAACACTGTTAATCAATATGCATTTTAAATTTGCTTGCATGAGCCTTTAATAAAAGTACAACAAGAACAATGCAGCGAGACTTACTTACTACCTGTCGGCTGAATTTTATTTAGTTGATTTCGTTTTTTTTTTTTGTTTTCTTAAAGGTTTGTATGCTTAGGCTTTGGCCAAATATGCTCCCAATAAGAGATTTCATCTACAATTTCCAAAATAATCATGAGAGCCCTTTCAACGTGGTTGGTTCATTGTTTTCTTTTCCTTCGTTTGATTTAACAATTGTTTTATAAAATTATGGTTGCCTTTGCTTTCAAAGCTTTCAAATTTATTTTTTTTAGTTTTGAAAACGTTTATCTGTACAATTTTATAAGAAAAAAATCTGCTAAATTATTGTTGTTCTTCGATAAAAAATTGGTTAAATCGGGCCATAAAAGTATAATTGTTTTTTTTTCTTTTGTTTTTTTTGAGGGCCAGCATTATTTCAATTAAATATTGTTATCAAATATATGAGTATTTGGAGAAGGTATTGAAGAATTTGTGTGAGCAATTGAAGTGTTTGTTGCTTGAAAAATCGGGTTGTTTATCGTGTCAAAAATCTTTATGCTTTGTATTCTTTGGAACATTAAACTTAAGTTTTCTTTAATCTGTAACTTGATCTGTTTTAATAAATAATAAAATTTGCAATATTTTTTTTTGTTCGTACATTTTATTGTTTTTGTTTTAGTTGTCCTTTTATGTTGTCACTTTAAGTATAACAATTCCATTTTTAAAAGTCTTAAATATGCGGGGGCATTTAGGAACGAAATGTCAGGGTACGGAAAATGTCAAGACTGAATAAATGTGAAACGGTTTATTACGCAATCGCTAACATAGCGTCTACAACTGATATTCACTCTGATATAATATGAGAGAAAACGTCGGCCGAATAAGAAGAAACAAAATATGTATACAAATATTAATATCTACCTAGGGGAAGACGTACATTTGCAAATATCATAATACGAGTATTTCATAATTAGCAGGCAGTCAGTCGTGCAGTGAACATCATGATATATTTTAATGGTACTATGTGTTTTACAAATATTTTGGCATTTCTTTTTATATGTACATGGTACATTGTTTAAAAGACACTTTTGGAGTTTATTTTAATACACAATGATATTTTTAGTACACAAAATGATATTGTTTTCTAAACATATCTTATGAAAACAATATTATAATATCTGATATAATATTGCAATAATGCTAATACTGAAGTCCACACGTAATATAATTCTCTCTGCTATGAAATTTGACGTTTGCTGATAGAAATATATTTGATATTATATCAGGTATAGACACAATGTAAGCAAATCCCAAATGTTACAGGATGGTTCCCAGAACATATTTATTAATTATCCTTTAAGTATGGTCATGTGTCTAACAGACCACAGTATTGTTCACGGCTCGTGTCTTTTGTATGCCAAATCTTTTAATTATTAATTGAGCACTTCATACAATGAAAATCGAATATTTAGTTTTTAGATATTTTAATATAAAACAATTCAATTTTTTCATGTTTAAAAATTTTTAATTTCGCTAAAAGTTGATGCGAATGTGGTAGACTTGAACTCGTTCAGTTCTTCGTTTTAGACAAAAAAAACTTTGATCAAAACAATAGACATGGGTCCAACTCATTCAGTTGCTCGTTTTAGTGAAAACCCTTTGATCAAACCCATTTAAATTGTATGGGTTTGATCAGACGAGTCTGTGGTAGACTTGTATCGAACTCGTTCATTTACTCGTTTTAGACAGAAACCTTTGATCAACCCAATTTAAATTGCATGGTTTTGATCAGAGGAGTCTGCGGTAGAATTGTAACGAACTCGTTTAGTTCTTCGGTTTAGACATAAACCTTTGATCAAATCCTTGTAATTTAAATGGGTTTGATCAAAGCTTTGTGTCCAAAACGAACACCTGAAGAATTTCAATACAAATCTTGCTTTCATACTCCTTTGAAAAAACTAGAAATGGTCACCACTTACGTGATAAGGGTGAATTATGCACGATGATGCGTGATTAGGTTTTTGTTTCAACCACGTGAGCCTGCATCAACGTGAGCATAAAGAAATTTAACGTGAGTGAGCGTGCACGAGTAGATTTTTAGAGTAATTGTTGCTTTTTTTTATTGCAATTTTTTTATTGTTTTATAGTTGTTTTTTTTCGTGAGCGTGAGTGAAAAGTAACTCACGATCCCATCTCTAGATCAAACCAATGTAATTGGGAACTGAACAAGTTCGACACAAGTCCAGCCTGTTGGTGCCATGTCCACGTTTGTGTTATAAAATTGAAATGTTTATGCTGAAATGTTTCTTGGACCCAAGTGTGCTGGTATCTAAACTTCCTTTCTTATTTTAACAGCAAGCTGTGAACCTAATTTAAAGGTTAAATTACCTATAAATACACTGTTCTGAAAAACTGTGTGAAAAATATCAAAAAATTATTCAGAAAGTTTATTGCGGGAGGAAGTGTTTCGTCTTTTTCTGTGATTAAAATGTCTGAAAATTTTGGATAGATGATCGGAACTATTTGTAACAATCTTCAGCTATTTTAGAAAAAAGTATGTACCGTCGCACAGTGGCTGAAAATCGTTTTTCATTGGCCAAAACTCCGTAACTTTTGAACCGATCAAAATATTGAAGTAATTTTTTTTTTATTGGATAGATATTTAGTTCAGCTTGACTCAGTTTAAATTTTATTAAAATTGATTGAGGACTTTTTAAGGAATTCTAGGTCAAAGTTGAACTTTTGAATTTTTTTTAACTTTTAGAGTGAAATATGGAATTATTATTTTTTTATTTATTAAAAAAATTGAATATTTGGAAATTAATAATAATTATAAATAATTTTTGTAATAATGGAATTTTTTTTATGTTACACTTAAAAAAATTGTACACTGAAAAAAATAGTAAAATCAACTGGAGATTTTGCTATTACTGAAAAATTTAAAATTTTTTGCTGACAAATTTGCAAATTTGTTTACACTCAAAGAATAGTTACACTTAAAAAAACGGTAATAATATTATCTAAAAATATTGCTATTACTACAGAAAAATTTATTATTTTTTGCTGTCAAATTTGATAATTTTAAAAACATTTTAAAATAAAAACTGCAATAAATTTTAATAGCATTTGTAACAATGGTAGGTTCGTTTATTATTATTTTTTACTAATACTATGTTTTTCGTACTTAAATAACAATGAAAGGCAATTATAATTATTATTCATTTGACTGAAATATTGATTGCAAATATTCCATATTTTGTTCTGTGCTATCTCTGTTCTTTAGTAGTTTTTTGGCTTCTTCATCTAAATCCCGATGTTCCACTTTCCATTGATTTCGAATACTGGAGATAAACGGATCTGACGTTGCCAATAATATATTAAATAGATCTTCATTTGTTGAATTTCTTGAAATTTTTCTAGTATTGTGCTCTCTATAAAATCTGTAATCCTTGTTCCTTTTTTCCTGAGCCTCCTCTGATAGATCTCCAAGTGGCACCAAATGATATTTAATGACATCTTCTCCATGATAAAGGATTTTGTGAACTGTTGCAGACATATTTCTCCATGGGTAGTTGGTTGTATATATTTTTGCAGTTTCCTTAGCATAATCTCCAAATTTTCTAGAGTCAATTTCTTCATTGCACGCAAGTACTTCTAGGATTATTTTAAATCTGAAAATGAGGTTTAAATCCACTCCTGTTATTTCAGATGCTGTTTCTGGATCTGAAAAGAATCTTCTTGCGGTATTGCCATCATTTGTATTGCCTGACCCTTGTTTTGGCTGATCTATAATCAATCCAAATTTGCGATATTCATCTTGAACATGTTTCTTTTTTGAACTTCTTAACTCTTTGTTGGTTTCGTTGTTTCTTATTGATCCTGAAGACCCGAAATCCAAATCATAACTGATTTTTAGTATGTGTTCCATAAGTCGTATTCTTGCATGTAGTGGTGATAATCCAAATTCATATGCATCTTTATTATCTAATGATTTTGTCGGGACTTGGTTTAATTGGGTTGATGTTGCTTGGCATATAATGCAGCTGGATGCAGCCTTCGTGTTAGTCAAAGCCTGACCTACTTTTCCATCTATCATTGTCAGCACTAATTGGTAGCTTACTTCAATTTGCTGCCCATCCAACTGTAATTGTAATGGCTGTAGTGTTGCAATTTGGGTCTTGATATCACTAACTTCTTTGTTAATGGCATCATGAGTTTGTTTTTTGAATTCAAATTTGATTGGCCTGCAGTATTTCGTAGAAGATGGTGTCTCATTTTTCCAAATATTCATTGTTTGCGTTGTACTAGTCGAAGGCTCTGAATCTTCCAAAATCTTTTTCAATCGCAATGGTACAAATGATACCATGAACATATCTGAGTCCGAAATATTTTCACATACAACTTGTTTGTATTGTTTTTGTCCCGAAGAACCATCACATCCCCATTTACAAAACAGAATTAACTTTGTGTTTCCATATTTCTTTAACTCATTTCCTGTTATTGATTGTAGTAAGCGTTCGGCTGAGTGATCAAGTAGAGATTGTAGTTGTACCTCTGCCGAAATTGGTGTGACTGCAATAGTGTCCTTTGATGGCAAACAGTCCATTTTAGCAGCGGTTACGATATGCTGGATACATATTTGAACCTTTTTCAATCGCACGCAGTCTGAGCTTAATATATTGTTGTTTTGTAAATTTCAAATCCAGAAATAATGCTGTTGCCTCCTCATTTATGTACTGTATTGCATCACTCGGAGTAACTTTTTCAATTATATCCACTTTCGTTAAGTGGTTCTGTGATCGTAATTGATGTAGGAAAGAGTCTTTTATATTTGTACAACCAATTGCACCGTTAATATCTTTAAGTTTCCGCCTCTTATATTTATCGCTGCAGTTGTCCAATGATTTGTGTGGTCTTCCAGCCTTATCTTGCTTTGCTGTTTCTGCAGCGACAGTAAGTTGGCCTTCTAACCAGTTTGCACTTTTTATATAAAAGTTTTTTTTTACTGTAGCGAACTTCTTTGTAGCGTTTTTTTAGTGCTTTGACGAAATTAGATAATTCCTCTTCCATTTCGGTTCTACACGAATTTAAGTTTAATTTTATTTTAACGTAACTAAGAACATCTTCCTGGTTTTTGTTTCTAAAATACTCTTCCGCCAGTTCTTTATAACTGAAGCTCTTCATATTTTTCTGAATATTTTTATTTGCGTCTCTTATGTTTTATCCGTACACTTAGAGGATTAAGTTATTACTGAGTAATCCCTTATCGAATCCGTAGTTTTATACATTTTTAGATACATGTTATTCACACATTGATCTTTAATAGCAGGTAGTGCTTAAATTGAACAAAACTGCACATGTTGTCCAGACCTTAATATCAGGTAAAACTAATTAGTATCTCGCCAATATTTGTTGTTGTTGTTGGGTTGTTTTTTTATTTTTAGTGGTTTAATGTCCCGATTATTGTTATAAAATTGCTTATGACTTTGGTTGACCCTAACATTTGATAACAGGTAAATTTAGAAACAGATCATATGTTTACTGTAGAATTTTGTGATAATTTGTGATAATTTTATGACTTATTTTTTGCTGATCAAAACAAAGCCATTAAACCCTTTCGCAGGTATTATATTTAATTTTTTTAGTTTTACGTAGTCTAAAGTAAAAACATAAACTTTTAGGCAAAAAAGTGAAAATTATATACACCATTGTATACGAGTACTTTGGAGTAATTTCATTAAAATGAAAAAAGTGTTCTACAGACGGCTCGTCGCGGGTGCAAAAGTATATATAGCGTTAAAGAGGGCACTTTCACCTTTCTCCGGGTGGTATACATTTCTTGTTCCCTTTTGTTCCCTAGAAGTTCTATTCCACTAAAGTTTAAATTTGAGAAAAATATAGTAGTTTCATAAGTATTCCGTAACGCCCTTAATATTAAACGCTAGAGCTCTGACCACTTACAAAAACTAAAGACTATAATCCTACCAACATTATAAAAAAGACCGCAGGCCATTATCGATGATAGCTTGCGAGTAGTAACCATTTATTTTTGATAAAAAACAACAGAAAAACACCTTTTTCTGAAATTAAAAAAACCGTTGAGTTTGACAGCATGCCACGCTCACAATTATCAATAGTTTAACCTAATTTTTTGGCTACCTTAATCTGGATATATTAGCTGCAAAAGGGCGTAAAAATTTTAAAAATCGGTGACAAAAAAAAATTTGAGTTTTGGCCAATGAAAAACGATTTTCAGCCACAGTGCGTCGTATAGTTTGGTATTCTGAAGATCTTAAAACTTTTGTGATCTTTTCCCAGTTGTTTTGCATATTTTTTCTTTTAAAAATGTTCTCACATTTCAAACCCTGAATAAATGTTTGGTTCATACTCGTACGTATGACAACACCATCTATCTCTCTTGCCAAATGTCGTTGACAATGCAACAGGAGATATTTTTTTATGTTCTAAAATAAAGTAGAAATAAAGGACTGCTGCGCATCAGCTTATCTGTTGTTGTTTGCCTCATGCGCAATCATATTGCTATATTGTCGCCATTGTCGTCGTTCAACATAAAAATCATATTGCGGCAGCATCATTCCGTTTTCTTTTTTCTTCATTTTTATGCATATTTACCTTCAAACATACGTACGTGAATTTATGCATTGTCCCTTTATTTGCTACATGTTGGTGGTTACTCAAGATACAGACTTTAATATTATGGCAAATTCAATGTACCAACATTTTTATGCTCGTATCTTGGGCAACCAACTTTTACACTGTTGTTGTGTGGAATAATCGTCATCATTCTTTTGTTCCCTTTTATAGTGTATGAATTACTTTTTTTTATTTATTGTTTTGCTTTAAAGTATGTGCAGATGGATGGATGTGTTACATTTTTGGATTCCTTTTATATTTGTGCTCTCTTTACTGTCATATTTCATGTTTGTCCGGATGGATACCATCTACGCAATCAGCCTACAGAGATTTTTTTTTACTTTAACTTGTGTTTGTTACTGTTGTCGAACACCGAACAACAACAACAATAAAAATAACTTTACTACACCAACTTAGTTTTGTGTAAATGAATTTTAATGTAAAGTAAAGTAAAGTAAAGTAAAAGTAAGAAATATTTACCAACATATTCAAGAAGGAATTAATTCTTGAAGGTAATTTTTATAGAATTGTATAGATCCTTTATTTCCAATCTAATTTATTGTTTGGACTGCTTTCTATAAGTTATTTCCTTAACGAATAAATTTTAAAATAGGAAAACTCCCTTTAGTTGCCGACACACGGAGGAGTATTGGAGCCAAAAAGCTGCCCGAAATTATTAAACGTGTTTTTTGAATTGAAAGATTGAGTTTTTTGATAGTTCTATGTGTAATTTGATATTAAAAATCTAGTGGCAGTTTTTTCCTGTTTTTGCAACAACCCCCTCTCAACCACACAACTTCCTTTCTTGCTACCTTCACTTTTAAAAACATTTTTTTTATTTTATTTTATTTTATTTAATTTAATTTTTTTTTTTTTTGCAAAAAAGTGTATAAATTAATTTTTTTTAATTTTTAAACGAATTGTTTCAACACAAATATTCAAGATAATTTCTTTTATAAATATCAAAAGTAGTTTCTGATCAAATCTTTGAGTGAAAAAAAACGTTAAAAGCGCGTGCAATTTTCTTCAATTTCCTAAGTTCAGCACTGTCTCAGAGCTACAAATCGCAACATAAAGTCTTAAAAATTTACAATCAACCTTATTCCAGTTGGCGATATCGACGTCACGTTAACACAATACCAAAAAATTGGAGCTCGTCTACTCGCTCTCGAAAATAAGTTTGTTTTACTGGCAGTCTATTTCTGTTCTCTAAGGTCCAGAAAATAGCATGAGGCTGTCAATAATAGTCAGTTGTTTTCGAAAACCGATACACAAACCCCAATTTTTTGGTACTGTGTTGACGTGACGTCGATGTCGCCAACTGGAATAAGGGTGAATATGATGTAAAATTTTGTTGTGTATCGATCTGCGTACTTAGTTTTTAAGATTTCTTTAAATTCATTTTTGCCTTTTCGGGCAGCTTTTTTGGCTCAAATACTCCTCTGTGCGACAGCGAGTGGGCAAGAGCTTGCCCACTTGCCTTGATGTGATGTTGATAAATAGTTGCGGAATAAAGGTGCATAGCAAAATCGTTGACAGAACATATCGACCCCTGTGCGCAAAATTATCGTATGTTACACTCTTTTCGCTATCGACTTTTTTATACAAATCGGTTCTAAATCCATTAATTCAACTGTTGAAATAATATTAAAGCGGTATTTATAACACTTATGGAGATAACACAATGCACATTTTATTGTATGTAACAGTTTTATAGTAAATAATATAAATAAAATAGCAATAAAAACGCTCTTCTGTAAAATATAGTTTTTGTAACATACGATAATATCCCGCACAGGGGTCGGTCGATATTCTTAAGGCATTTTTTACAAGTTTTACTTTGGTAGGGTGGCTCATTGCACCTTCATCTATGATGGGGTTTTGTGCTTTTTCCAAGCACTCTTTTACAGCTCAGCGTTTCGTATCCGCTGGATTATATTTTTAAAAAGTTTTCATTCCTTCAAAGCTCGAAGTGTTGTCCTCCATACATCAAAGAGGTAAATATGGAAATCGCATTGTTTTGTGCACTCGTAGGCAGAAAAAAGGTTTAAACATGTATGGAAAGTAGTGAGTAACTAAGAACTTCTATCTTTAGAACATGTATGCATGTGTGTATGCATGTGTGTCTGAATGCATTTTTAAATGCAGAGAGAAAAAAAAGAAATACACTTAGTCGTATGTAAAATAATGGTTGTGCTCTTTTTAAAGGCCTCTGGTATTATAGTTTTTAGTATATTGCTTATATTGCCATTTTCAGGTTGGATGTACTACAACACACGGCAGGCAGGCAGTTGATTGTGGTACTTCGATGGTGACTAAAAAATATACCTTCTGTCTTACAGGAAGAATTCGTTTTTCATTTTACTTTTTTTTGCTTTTCTATATTCCTCTGCGCCTATACATGCATTCTGTATATTGACGATATCGTTGAAGCTTCATAAATCGATTGTTTTTCATTTTTTGCAATGTTTCAATTTTTTTCTCCAAACTCCTTTGTATTTCATATTTTATAATTCATGTTTGTTCGATTGTTTGTTAGAGGCTGGTATATGTACGAGTAAATGGCTGGCTGGTATGAAAATGTATATGATTTTATATGATGTTCAGTGATGCATTCAGATGTTATGTTTTACTTGATGGCACAACAAAACAATGCAAGTAACAATAACAACAACTATAATAATAATACTAATGTTCGCAGAAAAAAAAAGAAAATAAATGAAATGAAAAAAACGAAACTCAAAATGAGCACAAAGTATAAGTGTGCTATCAGGCATGTGCTGCAGAAGCTGTCGCCTTCGTTTCATTATTGAATGTTGAACACTTTATACAAAAAAGCACACTTCGATTAGCACAGGCAGCCATAGAATTTAAATTTGAACTGACGTTTAAAATAATAAATATTAAACTATTTATAACAAATAGGCGCTTTTGCCAAAAGTCATCATAAATTTCCATGTCGCTCGTAAATTTACAAAGAAAAGGAAATTCGAACAGGAATACGAATAGGAAATCGAATAATATTTTGAGCGTTAAGGAAAGCAATTTAAAGCTTTTGTGTATATGAATATATGGTGGGTGCAGGTTGTATTTATGTATGTATGTATATTATATTTAAAAAGGACAGTATACTCATAGTTACCTAGACGCTTCTCAATAAAAAAATAGAGCTTCCATAGAAGCAGGTTTGTAAGGGAGAGCACCAATACTTCCGCTTGCAAGTCGACTTGGAAAAAGGATGACTTTTAATTAAATAAATTAATTTGATGTTGCTTATGTGTAGTGTACGAAGAACAAACGGGCGGGTTCGATGCCGGAGTTCAGCATAACGTCACATCATAATTGGTTCTTTAAAAATAATTGAGTTAGGAAAGGGATATACATACATACATATGTACGAGTATGTACATATGTATGTACATATGTATGTATACCATTTGAATACCACTTTTTTGAATCCAAAGCTTTTTTCGCAAAATTGTTTATGATGGTCTGAGATATCAAACATTCATTTTGCTCCATCAAATTTTTCATACAAAAATTTAGAAAATAAATTTCGCTTTTGCATTGCTTCATTTCCATAACAAACAAATGCAACATAGAATGAAAACTAAAAAATAAAGGAGTCGTCACAAAAATTCAACGACGACGGGTAATCGAAAACAAAATACCAACAAATAGCTGCCGCTGGAAAAATTTTATAATATAAAATTATTAAATACTCAAGCTAGAATTATGAACCACGCGTTAATGCGGCAACGCGTTTCAAGTGAATGTTAAAAGTTGCTCAACTTTTGACTTTTGTTTTGTAACATGCTTTGTGAAAATTCACTATTTTAACTTTTTTGGCATAAATGTGTAACGTATTGCCGCGTCAAACGCGGGCTGTGTAACTCCAGCTTTAAAACTAAAAAATAAAGGACATCTGTTTTATTTAATTATACAAAGGTACATCACGTCTTTTCAAAGATGAGTGAATCAGGAGAAATTGGAAATCTGAATGATTGGGAGATATCTTAATCTCTGAGCTCAAAACCAAATAAATAATTGATATCCACACGAAATGAAATAAGAGAAAAGAATAAAATACTTTGTGTAAGAAATTGCAAAAAATTATTTATTTAAATAAATGCTGGGGAACGGAATGTCTTACCAGTTTTAAGGTTGAAAATACAAGAAGGAAAAAACGGTTTTGGTTAGATTGCGGAAATAAGTATCTACGATAAGCTTTGCAATTTAACGAAATTTTTGGTCCTATCTCAAAGAAAGAGATAGCGAATTGTACGTCATACAGAATACGCAATATAAAAAAGGGAATTAAAGTAATAATTTTCGGGATGAAGGCAAAATTATGGGAACAAATTTAGACCTAAACCATGAATCAAGAAAACAGATTTGCGCACTTAGCCGTACACAATAATTTTATGTGGACAGAAAAAACGTTTACAAAATTTTATTAGTTAAGCGATATTTCGCCACTTCCTTGTGTGTCTTCTTCAGGAAAATATATATATAAAAAAAATTAAACAATTTTTATATTTCCCTGAAGAAGCCACACAAGGAAGTGGCGAAATATCGGTTAATTAATAAAATTTTGTAAACGCTTTTTATAAAAAATTTACCTATAGCTCGAGATAAATTAGATTCATTTAAAAAACAAAAGGTCGAAAAAATATATAAGAATATCTAGACATATATATAAATATATATATATATATATATATGTATATATGATGGTAATTATATTAAAGTAAAAAGATGAAACAAATTCAACAAATATATGTACGAATATTCTAAAAAAAAAAGTTTAAAAATTTGTAGAAATGGCAATTATTACATTGAATGAAATATTTTAGTAGTAAATTTTAATTTTAAAAGTAGTTACTTACATGTTCGTTTGTTCTCCATAAAATGTTAAATATAGTTTTTTGTATTTGATTTTGTATAAGATTTTTGTAACTGAAAAGAAATAAAAGAAAAATTTTACTTTAACAACAAAGTCTTTGCTAAAAGGCATTTGATTAAATACCATTTAGATATCATCTTAAAGTCAAGTGTTTACACTTGAGATTAATAATAGAAACAATTATATTTTTATTATAAAAGTAAAGGTGAAAAGTTGCAATTCTTGCGGTATATAATTTATATAGGGTATTTTTTTAAGCCCGATAGAACTTTAAATTAAAATAAAACACAGATGAATTTCATTTCATTCGAAAGATAATTTTCTTTGCCAATTCTTTGTTTGAATATGAGTTCAGCCATGTCGTAGCCGCGGTTGGCGAGTCGTGTATGGCACAGCCTGGATGTCCGATTTCCATACAATTTTCGCAATAATTGCAACCGTATTTCGCCAATAACTCGCCGAATGTTGTATTCCAAATGTTCACTCGTTTCTGATTTATCGACCTAGACAAGTGACTTGACATATCGCCAGTGAAAATAATCTAGTGGAGTTAAGTATTAAGAAAGGGGGGAGATCTGGTCCAAAGACCGGCACTCCGACACCTGATGGATCTTTTGTGCCATAGATCTGCAAGTTAAATTGCTTAAATATCTGTATGACTCTATTCATGAAAGTCAGAGAAGCTCGCCTAATATCATTCGTACACAGAAACTCAGAATGAAAAACGCGCCTTCTACTGTTACATAAAACGACACACTTGCAAAGAATGTGTACCGCTGTAACATCGTCATCTAAGCATAAACGATACAAGGGTGAACAAACTTGGTTACTTTTCCACAGAGGATAGATAGTTCAGTCCAAAGTGACCAGAAAGAAAACCAGTAACAAGCCGCAAATTGTTCCTGTTGAGGTTCAATGTGTCATTATATGAAAATGACTGCATCAATGCTTTGGCCTGCCTTAAACCAGAAGAAATCAGCCATTTTTCCTTAGTGGTCGAAGTATCTAGTGCAGTTCGATCCGACGACCTTGATGGCCAACAAAAAAAACGTGAAATTTTCAATTTTTCCGATTTTATTTTGTATTTTGAAGATCACAACAATTTGTAAGCCTTGATCTAGCGTGAATCTATTCATTATACAATACAACACATGATTTTGGGACTCAATTCTGATAATTGCACGTGAAATTTGCACCAAAAATAAGAACTGCATCTGCATCATTCGTTTTGTCAAGTTGGTTGCTTTAATAATTTAATGGCCCAACGAATTTTTTTGTTCAAAATGGATTTTTATCGCTTTTTCTATATTTCAACACGGTGTATTTTAATTTCGGTATACCGTACGTATACTTGTTATTTTCCATATTAAAATATTTAGTGTTCTAATTTTAAAATGTAATTATTAATCGCTAATGCGGCCAACTTGACAAAACGAATGATACAGAAGTTCTTATTTCTGGGGCTACTTTCACGTGCAATTCTCAGAATTGACTCCCAAATCAATGAGCTGTCAAATTAAACTAACCACAAAGCAACGGTCAGGTCTCAAATCGGTTGTCAAGCAAAACAGTGCTGCCAATTCATGGTTCTGTCGGGCTTGAAGAAAACACCCTTTACTACTATTTAATATTTTTTTCCATATAATCTTTATTTATGTATTAACTGCTGTTTTTATTAAACAAAAAAGAATCGTGTTAGAATTGATATTGAAAACAACAATAATATACGACAATATTTTTCTTATTTTCAAAGCAATTTTCACACGATTGTTTTTCTTATAAAAACATTGAGTAAATGTTACAATATAAATTAAAATTAATTTCAAACTAAATTTATCGAGCATGGTAAGGAAAAGCTTAACGCTTTGTTTTTTTCAGGCATCTAGTCATTGTGCGGCTACTTAATTGTGTTTTTTTTCAGTTATTTGAAGAGGATGAAGCAGAATGAGCTGTTTCATAAACAATAATAACACGATTGTCACGAATTTTATTTTTTTCGGCTTTAGGGAGGGATTGACTGTCCTACGGTATTGCAGGCGGATGTTCGAGCAATCCCAATATATGCCCGAAATAAATAAGAGTCTTAAGGGCGCGAATATAGCTATCTACTCCGATAGTCAAGCAGCTCTTTAGTGTGTACTTTCGTTTTGAACGGCTTTGACTCACTACAGAAACTATCAAAAGGTAACAAGATAATATTTACTTAATACCTGATCATAGTGGACCTTAGGGAAACTATATATAATAGCTAACATATTAATTAGTCAGGTGGGCTGCTGATAGTTCATTTATGCGCCCAGAGCCGTTTTGTAGCGCCAATAGGTCAACGGTTACCACAATAACAAGGGTAATGAAATTTTAGCCACAAGTGTGGCAGGCTAAATCGAAATTTTCGTATAGTCATTGCACTGAATTCAACATAAAGAGAAAATCTAAGAAATGTAGCGACCGGCACCAACTGTTTAATAACAAACACTTGAACATATTTAACTCTTTCAAAATATTGCGTCCAGCAGATCATGATTTGAAATTTAATTAAAACCCAAACTAATTTGAAACTTCTACCCAATAAAAGAATATATGAACAAATGCAATCAACACACATGTTTATCTGATAAAATAAAAGAAAAAGGGTTATCCAAAATTTTTAAATAAAAACTATACAAAAAAAAACTTGGACACTGTAACCTGTAACTATAAATAAATTTTAATTTTTGTAGTTCCTTATTTAGCATGGAAAAACTAGAAAGACATGAGCTGTATGGGCACGCACATAACTTGCAGCTATTGTCGGCGGTACTCAAACTGGGCCGCTGCACGCTTTCTCAACACTCGTTTTGACATCCATTGAAAACTTAATGCTTAATAATGATCAAGACTGATAATGGGAAAATTCTTGTTTCTAACAAGTTTTTGTATCACCCGCTTCCATTTGTAAGTGGTAAAAGCATTATTGTGCAAAACATCTAATCTCATTAATGAAAAACGTTATTTGAAGAATAGATAAAAGCAAAAGAAGCATTAGTATTGTCGATATCCAACTGTGAACAACTGACAAACAATGATCAATCAATAAATTGTTAACAGCTAGAAAAAAATTTGAGAAAAATAACAACAAACAAACAAATAAAGTAACTAATTTGATGAAGTACAACAAGTTCAACAAACCAACAATATCTATTTGAACACCATCAATGTTGATGCTACAAAAACTCATGGTATTTTAAAAGATTTTTCATGCCGTTTTAAATAGAAAATCAAAAATCAAAAACTCATTTTTTTTGTACCTCAAATGAATTTTTGTAGATACAAAACATATTTTTCTGCCTCATCATCATAATTTCAACACATTTTTTTATTTTTATTTATTTTTTTTTTGTAAAGCCAATTCAAAAATAACTGAATGAATCAATGAGCAACAACTTTGGAGTTGATCGGAATCATGAACCACCAACTTGGTTGCTTATATAAGTCATAAGATTAATAAGCTCTAAACTGAAATCGATAACAAAGATTAGAAAGAGAATTTAAGAAGAAAACTTCAAGACAATTAGCTGATTTGAAAAGATTTTTGATTATTTTGTTTTTATTTTTCTTTATTTTTTTTTCTTAAACAACACAAAATCTCCAAGGGGGTCTTTGATTAAACTTAATAACTAATAATAAAAAGTGATCAACATAAATAATATGCAAGAAAATAAGTTAAATTAATAATTTTTTGTTTAACGAGCAATTTAATTTTTCAATTTACAAAGAAAACTTAAAATTAGAAAGTTTTTTTGTTGTCTTCTGAGTATCAAAATAGAGTTATGAATAAATTGCACGATTGTGGTTTCAACTATTTAATTTTAAAATTATAAAGAATTTGAAAAACAAGTTTTAGTTTTCAGACAAATTGTTTTTAATAAAACTAAACTGGTATAAAAAACAACAATAATTAGAAATGAATAAATGCAGTTTAACTGAGTTAACAAACAGCAATCAGGCAGCCAGCGCCCCAACACAATCTGATTGCTGTTGTTACACATAAAAATCATTCTTGGGTGATTGGGTGTGTCAGAGTCTTGACAAAAAAAAAACTGCAATTAAAATGTTGCAAGTTTGTGAGTTTTTTCAAACAAGTCCAGAGTACAATCATTTTGCAAAAATTATAAAAACAACTTTAAAATAGTTTTGTATGAAGTAGTAATCTAAATATATATTTTTTTAAACTCGTTCGTAGCTTGGGATTAGACGAAATTTGCCGGTAATTAAAAAAAAAAATAATAATAATTTCAAAATATTTTATTAACAATCAGGGCAACCAAAACTACTCCTGAAAAAGTGTATTATGCGCAAAAAAAGATAAAATATGCTCTTAAACTGTGATAAATATGCTCTACAAATAGCCTTTCTTTTCTTAAAAATCGAATGTTTTATTAAAAATAAATACTAGAAAACTAAAATCAATTGTCAGTTGCTGCTATTCGTAATATCCATGATCAAATTGTACAGGTGTGTTTAGTACTACAACAATAAAATAATAAAAAAAACAACAGGCATTTTGTTTTTGTTTAAAATCGCAGGGAATTCAAAAACAATTGAAGAAAATTGTATTTTCTGTTCGTGATGGAAAATTAAATTTTTATTCGCTACAAAAAAAATATTTTAAATAATACTTTATTGTATTTGTTGTTGCGTTTATGTTATGTTATTGAAACAAATACAATGCTTTTATCTGATACCAAACTTTATTCTTAATCCTTTTCACACCAACTTAAAGGTTTGAGATTAAAGTTTGAAATCAAATTGACGTTCAGTTGAGAGTAAATGTTTGGTGCCCAGTCGGAGAGTAAAATGTCGAACTTAATGTTAAACTACATTGATCTTCTTCAAGACTGCCAATATTTAAAAAGAGTATTTTCCTAAATTGTAATGTTTTTTAAACTAAAAATACATTTCAGTGTAAAACTTTGTTGTTTGTGCGCTAATAAGTTTACAATATTACAAAACGTTGTTCATGCGTAAAGCGAGTATTTTTGGTCCTCGTTTTTGTGATACTGACCGATAGTAAATATTTCGGACAGAAAAAACCTATAAGTGTGAAAGTAACATATCAATCAAAAAGAGGCTTGTACTTGAATCATCAGTTATATTAGGTCGTCCTTAGAGTATCGTAAATATTGAATCCAAAGATTTATTATTTAAAAGTATGAAATATTCAAATATTATGGAATAATTTAATTTCAATTACATATTAAGAACTAACACATTTCTCAAGTTGAGAAAAAACCCAAACTTTTATGCAAAATCCTATTTTTCAGAAGTTACGTTCAAATGATTTTCAAATGATATAACACCCAAAGAAATATAGTTGGGACTTATCGCATTTTCATATCTGTTATGGGGCTTTTTAAATTGGGAAAATATTGGAACAGGCAAAAATTAATTTTTGCATGGGACTTATTTAATTTCATTGAGACTTATTTAATTTCTTTAGGATTTATTTTATTTGTCCTAAAATTGCGGTTCATACAATGCTTTTGTTCTTATTTCATTTCTGTTGAGACTTTCTGTATAAGGAATTATTTCGCTCTTGTTAGGACTTCTTTCATTGGGAGATATTTAATTTTTTTTGGAATTATTGTATTAGAAATCATTAATTTACAAATTAATTAATTTTGCACTTTAATTATTTCATTTTTCCCCGTTGGCCCTTTTTTTCATTTTGCATGGATATTATTTCATTTGCGAGCTGTTATTGCAAATCGTTCTTAATTTTAGATCGAAACGAAATTGTTTATTACTTGAATATGTAGCGAGACCTGTAAAAGCATTTTTAAAGACAAGCTTAAGACGTTGTACTCTTTTAAAATACTTTTACTATGTTATATATGTTGAGATATACTGGAAAGCGATTTTTCAACACGTAGAAGTCAAATTAGTTTGAAAGTACTAAACGAACCGGAGGAGTAAAACGGGCCAAAAAAGAACTATTTAAAATGATATTTGTACCGAAGAAAAATTTAATTTTCCATTACTGATTTCAACACAAAACATTTGACAACTTCACAATTGAAATACACAACGCTACAAAAAATCATCTGGACTATTAAACAGACAGGGAGCAAATTACGACATTCGATATCGAACGAAATCCCATACAAAATTTTTTTAATTTATATGGACATTTCGATCGATATCGAATGCCGTAATTGCCCCCCTGTATTATTGGATCATAGTAATATCGAAATTTTGTCTTTATATCAGAGTACCGAAATGTTCACTCAACGCTCACTCAGATATGCGTATGTAGGTTTTAAGCAGCTCATAAAGGATCATACTCGGTATGACATACTTGTTATGTTTAGAGAGTACTTTGGTATTACACTATCATACCAAGTATGTCATTCATAATTTCAAAATAAAAATTGAAAAGTGAAGGTTGTCTACATGAATCAATGAAAACAAGATTGCGCACTTAGACGTACAAAATAATTTTCCACTGGGCATCTACATTTTTCATTTTTGACATACCAAACTGACATACACGAATTTTTCGCTATTACACGAGTATGATGGACATACCATTCGGACATACCAAATATGATCGTATGTTGTACTGTGTTAGTAGCAACTTTAAACGCTTAAAGCTCCCACAATACTAAACCGAATTAAATCAATTTAAGATTGTACACATTTATGTAAAAAAACCCTTTAAAAATATAGAAATCTATGAGGGACTTCCTATTTTGCGATCTAGTGTACCGAATAAAAGAAGTTAACCAAAAAATTGTTTTTCTATGTCCTTTCTGCATTCTCTTCGTATTAATGGAATATCATAACAGCAGGGCGACAGTCAACACTATTTTGGCGGGAATTATGCCCCAATATTTATGCAAATCACGATATATTAATTTATGTAAAATGCTAAGAATTATTATTTGCATTAAATTTTCTAAACAACATTGCACATATTTCATTATTTAAGTATTTCGTTAAATTGGCTGTTTGTTCATTTTACTTTCAAATTGTTAAAATGTATATTTTGTTATTTTTCATTAATACAAATACAATTTGAAAAAAATCGACATGGCATATAAAAATTACACGAAACTGTACAGTGTAAATTAAGGCTACTGCATTTTGACCTCAGACATGAGATTGTAAGCCGAATAGATTTAATTTGAAATTTTCAAGTTAGTTTTTCTTTGGAAAATGTGTTTGCTAAAAGTGTAAAACATTAAAAACACTTTGTTTGTAACACGATTACACTAAAAGAAATTGTCTACGATTTCTCTACGATTAGAAAAAAAGGATCACTTAACTTATAGTCAAACATTAAAGAAAACTGAATAAAGTAAGTTATAAAAATAAAGAGCTGCAAAATGTTGAATTAAGAAAGTAATTTCAAACTAATTTTGAGTGAAAGTAAATAAAGGTGGATTAACAAACAAACGGACAAACTATTTTTCTATGTCTCTTTGTGCGTCTCTTTGTGAGAATGAGAATTTATTTTATCCAGACAACTCATGGGGTAAATTGGATTTTTTTTAACTGTTGTCCGGGCAAAGTTGAACTGAATTGCTTATTATAGTGTTTCAAAAACGGTTTCACAAATATTTTGCCTGAAACAAATATTTCCACCGATTTGTCCGCTTCAATGTTGCATTTAAATTCTTTCGAATTAAATTTTTTTTTTCATTTTCCTCTGCCAGATTCTTTAGTTAGAATGGCCACTCAACAATCAGATTTTTCAAGTGTAGGTGTTATAAAACACCACAAAACCCCAAATAAATGGTTGGGGAAAAAACTGCAAATAACACAGTGCAACAAAAAAAAACCAGCCTCAACAACTGCAATGGGAAATGAAAGTAGCCCATTAAGGCCCAAATTTACAACCTTTGGTTAACTAATGATGGCCGTTTAACCAATGACATTTACATGAAAAGTTATTAGTTAAACCACAGTCATTAGTTAACTAAAGACTGAGAATATGGGGATATGTAAACAGCAGTTCTGTTGTGGAAAAATATATAATTTTTCCTTTATTTCTACAATTCAAATATAAAGAAATTATAAATTTTTGATTAAAATGCACTACATGACATTCATTGTCTTTTTCAGAAAAAGTTAAAAGTATTCTGGATTTAATGTATCTGAAATTGTATTGAATAGTACAATTTATTTTCAGAATGTGATCTGAATATTTAAAAAAAAAAATTATTTTTAAGACTTTTGTTTTATGAAAAAAAACGCGTTTAAAAAGTTTTATTGCAATAACAAACTCAGAGTTTCCATTTTGTTCACTGGAACCAATATAAATATTTTAAACTATATGGTTCGAAGTCTTTTTGTATGGATTCAATGCAACAATAAGTACGCACAATTACATTCCTTTAAATATTTTTATATAATTATAGGTTTTTTTAAACAAAAAATTGTCAAAAATGGCCCAACTTTAAAAGGCCATAAAAATTAAATTCGAGCTAACTTTTCAAAACCCTTTGTCAGCTTTCATTTCCCATTAGAGTTGTTGAGGCTGGCGGCGATGATCCGAAATTTGTTGCACAGTGTAATTTGGAGAAAAAAAAAACAAATAAAAATTTGGGCGTATTTTTGTACCCTTTTGGTTGCTGCATTTCTTGTTGTTGTTGTAGATGTTTTTCGTGATTTGGACTTGTACAAAAACTGTCTGACTGATTTGAACAGAAAAGTTTAAGCAGCTGGCTGCATGGATACGAGTTTGAGGCCTGTTTTAATCGATCTATAGTTTAATGATTAAGCACGCGTATTGCAGTAATACTTATTCTTTGTACTAACTCTAACTATTGCTGTTACAACAATAGTAGAAAAAAATACAAACGCTTACTAGTACCAGTCTGTAACCAAATGAAACCCATTACTAGACGAACCAACTCAAGTTGAACAAATAAAATGCAAGAAGAAGGAGAATGACGCAGCGCCCAGGTGTACGCTAAAAACTCGTTACTATTTGTATTTCTAGAAACAAAAAAAAAAATTAAAATAAATGAAATAGATACAGATACCTAGATTATATGCATGTTATTTTTTTATTACTATTTAGATGGTTGGCTTTATTTTGGCTTAAGAGTTTAATAATACCATTTTATTTATTTTTTTGTTTGTCAAATTGAAAATGGAATTCTGGTACTTGAAGTCTACCTCCAACACTAAAGTCAGATTTTTATTCAAACACTTTATGTTTGTTGGAGCTGTTGCCTTTTTTTTAATAACAAATGAAATTTATGAATTGCTACCAGGTATAGCTTTAGCTAAGCTTTTGCACATGGAAACGCAAATGGAAATAAATGTTCTTAATATAATATAACCAAGTTTTTGGCAGTACACGTTCGTTAGATAAACCTTGAGTTGTACCCCTATTTATGGATTAAAAAAATATATTTTGTTTAATAAACTACAGAACTTATTGAACGACTACGCCTTTTAATTGCAAAAAAAAATAAATTAAGCTAAATGTGTGAGATTATAAGTTTCATTCTTGAAAAGTTTAAAAACTTTTGTTATCAATTTGATTAATGAGTTTAGAGGACAGTGTTACACAGCAGCATTTATATGCCCATGAAAGAGTTTATTCAATTAAGAATTATTAAATTATGGTCGCGGATATGTAATGGTGTGCGGGTGTGTTTCGAGAAACTCCGAATGTGAACGACATTAAAGGTCAACATTTTCTTTGTTCACTCAGTTATGTACCGGCGAGGAGTTTCAACAATATCGTGATGGAAAAGCAAACAGCCCATAGTTTTTTACACGCAATTTTTCGCAATTAAAATTACTGAAGCACATGATGGTGTTGGTAACTCAACTAACTCACGCACTTTAACTCGCCCATCAGTCAAAGCTATATCGTGAATTTTGTCGACAATTTGCGAAGTAACAGCTTCAACTGGAAGTTCCTAAGTTCCGAGTTGTGAATGTGTAACTACGCTACATTTAAATTTATTTTCTTAATTTTAGATGATCACTGTGAACTGCTTTTAATTCTGTTCAGAGTTGCAAAATAATCATTATTTCTGTGGCAAAAAGGAACAACTGCTTAAGTCGATAACAACTCAATTTGAGTTAAGTTCCTTTATAATCTTCATATTCAAAAGTAACCCTGATTAAAAAAGGTTCAATTATTTTGCATGATTTATCAGGTAGTTATTACGTAACGAATTGCTTTTTATTATTTATTTATTGTTTTTTTTTTACAGATAGAATCTAAATGTCGCGCAAGTTAAATAAGAGAGACATTTTGGATCTTTCATTAAGAAGATAGACATAAAATCTTAAGTTGTCGATTATGGATGGCTGAAAAGGAATTACGATTGGCAACTGACAACGGAGCATTTTCCATTTCAGTTGCTATTTATTGCTTTTCTAGCAACCACAAATTTTCATTTGTCAACTGCCAATACAACTGAAGCTCAATTGATATCCATAATCGCTCTATGAATTTAAAGTAAAGGGTCGACCTAAAATTTGAAAAAACTTTTAAATTTTAACAAACGTTTTGTAAAATTTTTTAATTATTTAATTAATTTTCTCATCGTTTTTTACAAGATTTTATCTGCATTGCAAGAATATTTCATTGGAAAACAAATCAAAAGAATTAAAAACTTAAAAACAGGTGTAAAATGATCTCACCAATAACAGCTTCGAAAGCAGTCAATGTCTACAGTAAATGAATACTAAAAATACGAGAATCAATTCATATCACACCACAATGATTTCGATTCTCTTGGTATGTATTTTATTATTAATTAACCCACTAAAAATATTCCCATTAAAAAAAAGTACTAAACAACTATTTGAACGCACGCAACTACGCCGATTGACGTTAAGTCGATCGACCGCGATCGGTTTTTGTTTTGTTGTTGTTATTGTTGGTGTTGTTTCCGTTTGTGATCTTTTTAAACAAATAATAAAAACACAATAAAATTCTTTAATAATGTTTTTAAAGTACTTAAAACTTTAATAAAAACAGCTACTGTTGTTTGTTGAGAGTTCGGTGATCGAGGGCATTATGTACGAGAGAATGAGCGCAGACATTTCTAGGAAATTTCGTATTTGTTAAATGTTTATTTCATGATTAACACTGAATTAAATAGAAAAAAGTATATAAAGACACTGAGAAAAAAATTCGTACAATGAGAAATTAAATGTTTATTTTACAACTTTGTGATCTGCCAGGCTTAAACGATGGCTTAGATGGCTTTAATGAGCCACTTTGTATTAGTTGTCGAGGGAATTATTTACACCCTAGACTAGGGCCACGGACTTGTGTTATGAATATATCCAAAGTAGGTACATGTACTTTTATCACTGCGTGTTAAAGCCTTTGGGCGTTCTTAGGATTATTGTTCCCATTCTCTTCTTTGGTTTCCATTCATAAAATACGTTGACGATCAATGTAGGTATAAATTTAAATATTCTTTTATTTTCACCTCTTTGTATTCTACAAATTTCTGCAAGTGTTTCAAAAACTCATCACCGCTTTTATAAAATATTCAAACTACAATTAAATTTGTTAATATATCGAGCAAACAATGCCATAAAACTTTTAACAACTGAAAATAAACTATAAAAGAAAATAAAAGAAACTTAAAATTAAACTGAAATGAATACAAAAGAAATGTGTATTCAAGAATTTGTTTTTTTTTTCTTTTGAGAAATTTTTTCGTATTGTTTGAAATCAAGTGCGAGTATAAACATTTGTTGAACCAATTAACGCTTATTTTATAGCCCTTTTAAAAAATTTGTTAAACAATTGACTTTTTCTTCTTTTCAGAGAACTTATTTTTATTGTTTAACAAAAATTGTTTTCGAGTCAACAAAAAAGAACCACACAAATAACTCCACTAACTCCACTCACGAATTGAAAACAAAAAAGTGCTCCTCTACTATTTGATTTGTATTCACTGAAATATTTTAATGTTTATTTACTTGAATTTATTTTAGTTTGAATGAAAAAATTGTGGCGCAATATTGGCCTTCTACTTCATTGTTTAACATAAATCTTTTGAAAATTAACTTTAACAAATATTTATCAATATTACTTGGTACATAAATGTTGTAAAGTCAATAAAGAAAATCAATCGAAAATGTGGCAGACAGCCACATCGACATCTTAAAGATGCACATGAACGAGATGTGTGTTATGGAGAAGCAGAAGTCAGGCTGACGTTGAGTTGAGTGTAGAGTTGACACAACATCGAATTGCTATTGATCTTAACACTTGACTTGAAATAAATGCAATATTCTTCGTTGCAATGCGAACGTAAAATATTATTTTGTTATCTGCCTTTACAGGATGAGACAGGCAATGACTGGGGTGACCATGCGCCTTTTTAAATATTTATTTTTTAATCTATTTCTTGCCACAATTTAAATAAAAGTTTTGTAAGTTGTGATTTCTTCTTCAAAAATTCCTGGTCTAAAAATACTTCGTACGGAGACATTTTATTTTTACACGTGGAAAAGAAAATGTAGATATTTTAATTGCCAGTTCATGGGTAATTTTTAGTGTCCAGCAGATCGTTCGAATTCGGGTTCGGTATCGGATTTCGATAAAAAAGCAATGTTCGGTTGATGATCGGCGGTCGTTGAAATTTTCGAAGAGCACTGAACTTTGTAAGTATACATTTTAGAAACGGCCATCGCTCACGTGATTTTTTTTTTCAAAGAGAAGTAACACTCAGGCAATTAGTATGCCTACCAACCCGTAGGTGTGTTACCTTCTTTGTGAAAGGGATAGTGAGAGAGGACAGATGGTGAAAGTAGACCCCTTAATTTCTACAGCTCTGATATTGTGCGTTGTGTTAGTTTTTAGAACAGTGTTGCAGCGCCTCTGATGTCATGTAGGCGCATTATATGTGTTTTTATTAATTATTTTACTTCGCCGGCGATTTTGCTACAATACCGACGAAGGAGGGCGCTGTGATGTCCGCTAGCATACACCAGTATCAATTGCTGTCGGTACTCTTCAGTGACCAGTGCTATGCATTCGTCACTTAAACAGTCCAACAACAACAAACATAATGGAACACTAACGCACATCTGAAAAATACTGTATGTTATGACTTGCCTGAAGATGGGCTCGAAGCCACGTTCTTAGACATTATTTGCTTCGTCGTCAATGCACTAACTACTTCAGCCAACAGCGCAGGGGAATCATCGTGATTAGTTTTTTGTTTCAATTGCATGAAAGTGAGTATAAAACATTTAGCGTAAGCGAGCTTGCATGAGTAGATTTTGGAGTGAGATTGTTTTGTGTTTTTATATGCTTTATTGTAATTTTTTTAATTATTTAAATTTGTTTTAGTAAGTATTTCGTGAGCGTTAGATTTCATGATTGTGGTTAACTATTTTTCCACTCACGTGAGCGTGCATGAACACGAGCCAAAAATATTAGTTCGACCATAAGCATGCATGATTAAAAATTGTTTATAGTGAGTGTGCCTGAGCGTGAGTGGAAAGTGACTTACGATCCCATTATCTAATAAATTTCATGTTCCTATGCTCGTAAAAAAAAATTGGTCTTGAGAATACCACGGTTCCCAAAAACAGTTTCAAAATCTCCCATGATGGGACGTTCAGTTTTTTTCTGAATTTGTCATACTTGAAGTTCGGTGCAAGAAAGTTTTTATCGAATTAATCAGACCATATTTTGCCTTAAAACAGTACTCTTTTTTTTATTCGAGCCTTGTGTTCGGTAAAAATATGCCTTAAATTTAATATTTGCATAAAAAAAACGTCTGATTTCGTAGGCTTTAGTTCTCCTGGTAATGTAAATTTTAAAATCAATTTTCTTTCGTGAATACATTAGCCGAGTTCAGAGTCTCTGATGCAAAAGCACAAATACAAAATAACGTAGCTTTTTTATGAAATCCAACAACAAAATACATGAAAGTGCTTTAACGATATTTTGCATTCGCACTTTTGCAAGATTATTTGCCCTGAATACGGAACTTCACTATTATATTTTTTTCGAAAATATTTATTATCGAAAGCACGGCGAAGTCGTAGTTTTTTAATTTTAACTTTAAATACGTATAACTTTTTAGTGAGTTATGTATGGATTTTTAAAAATTATTTATTTTTTTGCAAATTCTTGGAATATTGTTTTTAATTCAGCACAAAAATGAAATTACGAATCGGAAAGGGGTTCTTATAAACAAAACAATGGATTAGGCGGGTAGGTCGACAAGTTGAAATTAAAATTTTAAAAGCTGAATACATAGATCGAAAATCCTACGAGACAATCCATGCATAGAACTAGGAGAATCCACGAATGGTAAACATTTTGTAATCGAATATAAAAATTAGTACGTTTTCAATTTCTTACACACACGAGGTGTTCTGCTTCGGGACCTGTGGCTCCGTCGCCTACAGAGATTAAAGTTCAATTACACTTCTTCAAAGGCCATACAATATTTCATTAAGATTCATTAAAATACACACTGTGCGACGTCTGTTAAATTTGTTGTTCATTATTCAGCTACTAATGGAGCAGCACGTTCAAATGAATCAAAAGGTCTGATGCGGTTCTGATTGCCAGCCTTAGATAACCGGGTGCAGCTATCGCTAGATACTCTGAGAATATTGTCAGTTAATGTATGCAGGAGAACCCAAGCCAAGACGCTTCATGGACTAAGTGATGGCATGAACTTCCGCCTGAAGGACTGTGTTATGCTCTGGAAGTCATAATTAGAGATCAGTCTCCGAAGAAGCTATTCAGACACTTTTTGTTCACTAATTTATAACGATCTGACGGTCATCTGATCCAGACTTGAATTTAGCCAACAGTTTTGTTCATTATTTCACATATACGGTCGAATAACTCTGCAGTTTACATATTTTCGACTTTTGCTGCTCTTTCATTCTGATGATATGATTTGTGATTCCGTACGAACCGTTCATCCATCATCTGAAGGTGTTTTGCTATGAGATGTGCATCAACCTTTTTCGAATTTCTAATGGTTGGACAAATAAAATTGCCTCTAGTGTCCTCCGGGTGAGGTGAGGAATTCCCCGTTGATACCGAAGTAACATGATAAGCCTTTAAAGGCATCACACATTTTTGTTGTGGATATTTTTATACCAGGACACGGAAATTAACGTAAATCTTTATAAATCAAATCGTTGACATAATCGAGTTTCATTTTATTCTAAATATTTATTAAGTCAAATCTTTAAATTATCACATAAAATAAAAAAATATTTCGCTGTTAAAATATACATTGCATTAGTTATATAATTGAACAGTTCTATAATTATATAATTAAATAAATATTGAACAAATTATATATGCATCTTAGCTTTATGTTTCATTTGGCACTGTATGTATTGACAAAATTGGTCACTCATTATTACAAGCAATAATTTTTTTCACAGTGGGATCGCCAGCATCATCAACTCATACAGCAATAACATAATGTTTACAACCGACAAAAGGCGGAATTTTATCACAATCTGTCGAAGATAAACTTAAAAGCAATGAAATCAAATCAGAAGCCAAATTCTTTACATGACAGTGCACCACAATACGAATGCGCACCTCCAACTAACAAACACAATCATCTATAGAGACACTTTGTTAACTTTAAAATATCAGGTATACATATTTACAAGTGCATATACAGTGGCACAAGAAACTATAAATACACCTCCACAAAAATCGTGCTGCATGAAACTCTGCTTTCATTTTCTTTTTAAACAAAAACTATAGGAATTTCCATAAAAAGGAGAAAAACTATATTATTTAGAACCTTCTAGAAAATATAGCAGAAAAATTATCTACTTTTCGTTTAGATAATTAGAGAATAATAGTAGATTTTCTTTGTGAAATATATATGTATATAGGTTAACGTATCTCTTGCGATGAGCATTATAAAGCCATAACAACTTTATTCCATTCTGATTTGTTCGATCAAGTGTTTTATCACGTGCCAGCTCTTGTTTTGGTAGGCCGTTTCAATTTCGTTTTAGCGGCGCCAGTTATGTGATGGTCTTCTTCTTCTTGCTATTGACATCGTCAACGGGAGCATGGGGATTCGGGATGTTTTAGCCCATAGCTTTTAATTGAATATCGTAACTGGCCAGAATATTTTTAAAATTCTTCGCAGGCAACGATTTATGAATACCTGTAGCGGTTTAACATCCTTTTGCGATGAATTCCACGATTTACATCCATAAGGAAGAACTGATTTTATGCAGGAATTAAATATGTTTGTCTTGGTTCTCTTCGAAGTATTTGATGATCGCCATATGAGGTTTAATATACCAAATGAAGGTTTACCTTCTCGGAAGATTTAACTTAAAAATACATACATATATTTTGTAGAATACTTATAATTGTAGATTATCCTTGAACAACATGAGAAACGTAAAAATGCCTTTTTCATTAAATAGAAACGAAATGATTAACCCCAGACCGAACTATTCCACGGAATAGCTTAGCCAACCACGTGTCCAAATAGTGTCGTAGAAATAGTGAGTTTATTACAAGTTATTGTATCATCACTTACGAGGTAACATTTTTGTCTTAAGAAAACTTTGAATAGCAATTTTTTGATAAAAACTAATAGAAATGTCTTTTTTTTCGAAAAGAAAACGGCATCAGTTTCAATTCATGGTACAAACCGTAGAAATTAAAGCAGTCATTGTATATGAAAATGCGAACAATCAGTACGGCGACTGAACAAACTTTGCGACAGGTAAATGAAGAAATAAAAATAACTATGTATTTTTTAAGTCGACAAACGACGACTAAATGGATACAGAGTGACCTGGATTTATTTTTAGTGTTTCAAATGTTTTAGTAAATAAAGTTAATTTTTAATTTCACAAAGTTTTGTTTGTAATTAAATTGCGAGAATATCTAGAGCAATAAATCCACTAAATTGTTAACTGCCTCGCCCATGATATGGTAAAAACCATCATCGAAAAGGCAGCAAAATCATATAATGATTAAAAGTAGCTGAATTCACTGCAGTTGCGAAAATGGCGATAATTCGCGAAAAATTTCAAATTGGAAGCAAGTCATAAAATTTAAAAAAAAATCGCTACAACTTAAAGGAATGGCGAAACTCGAAAAAATTTGCGAAAATATGCGAAATCTTGTTAACATCTGATAAATAAAAATAAGAAAGTCTAATATGTATTGCTTTTTAAGGTCGCCACAACTATAAAAAAGACAAATCCTCACCTATTGCGAAAAAGGGGGAAATTCGCAAAAAATTGTGAAATTAAAAAAACTACATAAAATGTATTATAAATCGTTAAAACTGAAAGGAATGTCAAAAACTCAGAAAAATATGTGAAAATAACGAAATTTCGCAAAACTTTACTAATATCGGACAAACATACATCTGCAAACTGCAAAAAAGTCAAAAACATTACGAAAATAAATTCTGTTGCGGAAATGAAGGGAATTTGAGAAAAATTACAAAACTTTAAACAAAAGAAAAAGTTGAGGGTGCTGTTGGCTGAAGTAGTTAACGCGTTGACTGCAAAGCAAATAATGTCTAAGAACGTGGGTTCGAGCCCAGCTTCAGACAAGTCATAACATCCAGCATTTTTCAGATGTGCATTAGAGTATACCATTGTATTTGTTGTTGTCGGAGTGTTTAAGTGATGAAGGCATAGCACACTGGTCACTGAACATTTCTGGCAGCAATTGATACTGGTGTATGCTAGCGCATACATCACAGCGCCCTCCTTCGTCGGTATTGTAGCAAAATCGCCGGCGAAGTAAAATAATGAATTAAAATGGCTACAACAGCTTAAAACAAATTTAGTGCGCCTACTTGATATCAAAGGCGCTGCAACACTGATCTAAAAACTAACAATGCGCGCAATATCAGAGTTGCAAAAATTAAGCTTTCTCTCTTTCACCATCTGTCCTCTCTCACTATCCCTTTCCCAAAGAAGGTAACACACCTACGGGTTGGTAGGCATACTAATTGCCTGAGTGTTACTTCTCTTTAAAAAAAAAAAAAAAAAAAAAAAAAAAAAAAAAAAAAAAAAAGTTACTTTCCTGTATAAAATTCAAAATGTTTGTTTCCGATTTTGCAATATTTTGGCAAATATTTTCACAATAGAAATGTTTCTTAACATCAATGAAGTGAAAGAAAGTGCAGTTTGTATATAAAAACTATAAAAATATCCAAAGAAAATCGAAGATTTGGGAAATAATTGTAACTTCTTTAAATTTTGATTGTGTTTCAGTCGACGAATTTACGCAATGAATTCTCGGCGACAAGTTTGTCACACTATATGAAGTACGTCGTTCGTCGCAGTTGTGTTTTACGTCCTCCACCATTTTCAAGAATGATTTACAAAGAGTCGGTAAAGCAAATGCATATATTCTGAATCTACTTCGTCCGGCAAAAGGTAATCACTGAAAACATATCACGTTCATTACAATTATTTTAATTCATTCCAAAACAGCTTTCTGCTCTTCCCCAACCGCTTAATATTAAGCAAAAAAAAAATTTGCGGAAAATGTACCCTTCGAATTCGAAACACTTTAATGAGGAAAAACCTGAACTTGAGAAAATCTTTTACTAGAGACTGACAATAAACTTTTACAGACGCAACATATAAATTTTGTATTCGATGAAAAATTCATTACAAAGGAAATAATGTCATATTCTGTGTGTACACTTTTCTGTGCTTTAAAATCTTTAATTCTTCAATTTTTATTAATAAACGACAGATTTTTGTTTTGAAAAAATAAACTTCTGCTTTCATGCAAAACGCATTTTGGGCAGGAGTATGTATAATTTCCTGTGCCACTGTACATCGTCGATATAAATATATAAACATCAGCAAGCAAACAACAGCCCTTTGGGCAACAACAGCAATAACAATACTTTTGACATTCACTTTTAACCAGAAGCTAAAAAAATTATGAACACATTTTAACAAACTTGCGCCATCGTTCAAAATACGCTCATTAAAGATGGACTCATTTACTGGTCTCCCAGTTCCCATATACGTTTTGTGCCTTCGGTTGCTGGCAACGAAGTCACAAAAAGGTTTTAAATGAAAATTATAATTTTTGTTTTCACATTTAAACGAAATTTTGTGTAATAAATAAGTTTTACATTGCGTTCGGTATCGTTACACTCGAGAAGCCGATTTTTTTTTAACGGATCGGTGTTTTTTATTTAAGTTTAACGATCGTTTAGTTTAACAGATTGATGTTGCAAGTACGAGTATAACTACTGCTTGTTAGCTGTTTGTAGGCCAATTAAAAATTTCCCTTTCCAATATGTTCAATAATTACAGGTATCTGTTGAATGAGGTAAGTACATACTTGGTAGTACGAGTAGTGAAAAACGAATTTACTTACTGGAATAGTGGTCGAATAGAGGAATATTACTATTTGCTAAAAACTGAAAATAAATTCTAATTACACAATTGATAAGAAAAAAATGTATAAGGCACCTGTGTGTGGACTCACTGTAGGCAAATATAACGTAACATGTAGAAATATTTAGCAGGTAGAAAGAGTTCAGGTCCATTAATATAAATACCAAATCGTCAAAACCTTTATTAATGTTATCGATAAATAAGTAGATGCCGTCAAGAAAATACAGTCGACTCTCGATAATTTGAAATTCAAGGGACCAGAGAAAAAGTTCAAGTAATCGAGATTTCATATTAACGAGAGTTCAAATTATCAAGAGGGAGATACAAAAAAATTCAAATTAACAAGAGATTAATTAAAATTTCAGATTTTTTATTGTGAACTTTCTTATTGTTATATACATATGTTATATACATACAAATGTTTAGGAACATAATTATAACGAGAAAAAGTCAGTAATTTTCTTTTGAGTGAATGACTTCAATCTGTCTTTGTCCAATGAATTTTCAATTGTGATTAGAGCTGAAAAGAAATCTTCACTTGTATCCGTTCTGAGAGCGTAGGAGCGTAATGTAGTCAGACTTGTCATTGCTTCACTTAACGAAACTGGAATTGATGGTTGCTCATCTTCGTCTGCTTCATCTTCCTCATCCAAAGAAGTCAAATTCAACAGTTCAGCGTCGGTTAGGGCACCGTAGACACTGATGTTGTTGTCTACTTGAACATAGTTTTCAAAACTGACCTCTTCAGAGTTAGGCAGAAATTGCCATCCTGGATGAGAGTGCGTAACTTCTGGTGGCTCTGATAATTGAGCTGAAGACATTTGCGTAAACCCGCACTTTCTGAAGCAGTTATAAAGGGTTGTAGAATTGACATTTTTCCAGGCTTTCTCAATCATGATTATAGCTGTTAAAAGTGTTATGACCGCTTTCTCACCCTTTTCAATGCTATCCAACATATTAGAAACAATTTCTCTGCGGTAGAGGGTTTTAAAATTTTGAATAATGCCTTGGTCTAAAGGCTGCAATTTAGATGTTGTGTTGGGCGGAAAATAAATCAATTTCACGTGATCTAGCAGTGGTGGATTATTGTGCACCGTGCAGTTATCCAAAAATAATAAGATTTTGCGTTTTTCTCTTCTCATGTCACTATTTATCGACACCAGCCATTCATTAAACAAATCTGTATTCATCCATGATTTTTTGTTTGACCTGTAAGTTACGGGAAGCGTTTTTATTCTTTGAAACAGCGTGGCTTAGCTGATTTCCCAATAACAATAGGTTTCAGCTTCTGAGATCCATCCGTGTTACATGCCAAAAGTACAGTTATTCGTTCTTTGCTGAGTTTGCCTCCATGACACTTTTCATCTTTGAATGTCAATGTGCGATCAGGAAGACACTTATAAAAAAGCCCAGTTTCGTCTGTGTTGAATATGTTTCTTGGGTCATAGCCGTTCAGAAGTCGACTAAGATTGTCAATCCAATCAGAACAAATCGAGTTATCCACGCTCGCACTCTCCCCGCATATTTTTTTAAATGTGATGGCGTATCGGTTTTTGAAATTTGAAACCCACCCATCACTGGCATTAAATCCGTTAATACCGAGAGACTTTGCAAAAGATTTGGCTTTCTCCTTCAAGATGAAACCACCCACAGGAACATTTTGGTCTCTGCATTGACGAATCCATTCTATCAAGCAATTCTCAAATTGGGATATTCACCCGGACGTGACCGTTTTCTACCCCCAGTTAAAGTAGATTCGGTGATGCGATTTCTGTTTTTCAAAATCATCGATAATGTTGATGGCAAAATACCGAATTTTTGGGCAACATCTTTCTTTAACTGTCCATTATCTACAGCTTCAATCACAAGTTTTTTCTCCTTAATAGAAAGGCACTTGTTCTTTTTTGAACTCATTTTAATTAAAAACGCAAACGTTTGAAAAAATGCTCAAGACTACCAGCTTACTGATAAACAGTATCCGAAACACTGGCTAAACAATTGTAAAACATTTTTTCATTGTAAAAGTCGTAAAAACACAAAAAGATTATGTAACCGTTAGATTTCATAAAAAAGTTAGAATTCGCAAAACCATTTGCACCAAGCACTTAATTCCACAAATGAGCAAAAGCAAAAAGCAAAGAAAAAGAGATTTTTTTTATTTTAGTAACTGTCGATGTATGGTGTATGCTAAAAGCGTGGCATAGAAAGTCAAGCAAACGATTTAAATTTGTGTGTGTTTCAAAAAAAGAAACAAAATCACATTAGAAATTCAAATTATAGAGTGTAGAAAAACCAAACTTCAAATTGTAGAACGTTTGCGGACAAGATGTCATTTCTATTGAGCAACGTATATAAACTAAAAAACTAAAATAAATGATTGTTTTATTTATTTTATATTTTGCAAAAAAACACAGCACATTAAAAAAATTCAAATTATTGAGCGTAGAGCCAATAAATTCAAATTTTGGCGCGTCGGCGATCAAAATGCCATTCAAATAATTTCAAATTACCGAGGGGACCAAATTACATTAATTTTTTTCAATTTATTGAATGTTTTTCAAGGGACCTGGAAAACAGTTCAAATTATCGCGAGATTCAAATTAACGAATTTCAAATTATCAAGAGTCGACTGTATATAATAATTATCAGCTTAAAGTTTACGAATCGAGGTGGAACCGTTGAAACTGTTGCTAGCTTAGCGCTTTATGTTTTAATTGAGTAGGAAACTTTTTTCAATTTTCAATTTCAAGGTCGAATAAAACTCGAACATAGAAAAATAATAAATTAGGCATGTGCGAGTCCGACAAGGTGATTTTTACTGTTTTCGCAATTATTTTATGGCACTTTTTCCATTTTTATTTTCTATTTTGACGATTTTTTCAGTTTTAACGTTTTCAGCTTTTTGGCGATTTTTTTGCTTTGCAATTTTTTATGACGATTTATTTCCGTTTCGGCGATTTTCCCCGTTTTGTCGAGTTCTTTTCCATTTTTGCGTCTTTTTTTCAACTTTAACGTACGAGGGCGGATTAATATTGAAGCTACCTAGTGCTAGATGGCAGCACAAACAAAAACTTTTTTTTAGAAATTGCGATCTGTCAAACGTCAACTGTTAAAATTTCACCCAAATTCATCGATTAGTTTATTTGTTGTAGTCGTTTGAAGTAAGCAACTTTTGTGTTTCTTGAAAAATGGATAAAAGTAAATTTCGTGCAGTGATTAAACACTATTATTTGAAAGGGATAACGGCGAAAGAGACAAATGAAAACCTCGATAAGCATTACATCCGTCAGATTACATGGTAAAATATTGGATTGCTGAATTTAAACGAGGCCGAACAAGCACTGCAACAATACCATCAACAGGAAGGACAAAAGAGGTGGTTACTGAAGAAAATATCAAGAAAATCCTCGATATTGTTATGAATGATTGCCCAGTCAAGTTACGTGAGATTGTTGAAATGGTAAACATATCATATGAACGTGTGTTCAACATTTTGCATGAACATTTGCATATGAAAAAGCTATCGGGAAGATGGGTGCCGCGTTTGCTCAGTGTCGAACAAAAACGAGTTCGACAGACCACTTCACAGCGGTGTTTGAACATGACAAAGCGTAATCTCGTTAATTTTTGGCGTCGATTAATAACTGTTGATGGAACGTGGTGCCACCACTACACACCTGAAACCAAAAATCAATCGAAACAATGGGTGGAAGCTGCTGGATGTGCTCCGAAGAAGAAGAAGACAGTGAAATCGGCTGGCATAGTTGTGGCCATTGTATTTGGGGATGCACAAGGAATATTGCTCATCGATTATCTTGAAAGAGGATCCACAATCCCAGGAAAGTATTATCGTGCATTATTGGATCAATTAGATTGATCGTGTTTAAAATAATAAATTTTAAATTTATGAAGTGTTGCACTTGAGCTTTTTATGGGAATTGCCAAAATTTAAAAGTGTTGAACTTTATTTGATCAAATTTCAAAACGAACAAAAAACGTTTTACCAAATTTTTCCCCCTAAACAACCCATAGGAACAACTAACAATATCCACCCATCAAACGAAATGTTACTTGTCACAATAAAAACGAAAAAAAAGACAGCATTAAACAGAGTCTGATTTGTTTTAAGTGTTGTACTCATTTGTTGAATTGTACATGAACAACGCATACAAAATCTTCAATTTAAACATCACCGCAGAAGAATGGGCTGCTGGATGCACGCAAACTTTATAAAAAAAATGTAAAGCAAAATAAAAAAAATACCTCAAAGCGCTACCCATCAATGTTCATGATCAGGCAGGCCAATGATTCCAAGTTACAAGAAGTGTTACCAATTTTTCTTCGAGTACAAAAATATTTTCACTTTTTCCTGCTTTTCGGCACACAAAACAATGAGAAATAACTAAAAATTATACTCGTACTTAATTATAAATATGTACATACTTTGATGGCAATTTAAATATACAGCCAATCAACATAAAATATTATGATGGCGAAAATAAGAAAAGTTAAATTGAAATTTATACAAAATTATTTTTTGGTTCGCAACAATATCGGTGCATTTTAATGAAAGAAAGTCTTCGGTATTTAATGGCAGCTAAAGTACTTGTAAAAGTACTTTTATGTTCATAAGTACAAATAAATTTAATGAACTCAATTTTTGGTATTTTCTTTTAATTAACGAATTATTAATAATATATAATTGCAGGATAAAAAGCATAATGATGGCATTGATTATGATGTTTTCATGTCAAGTGAGATAATAAAGTCGCAATTAAAATACCCAAAAAAATGTGCATATTAATTTATTTTAATTTTTACTAGAAACTTTTATATACATTTTGTCTGAAATTTTTTAAGTCGAAGTCGAACTATTTTTGGCTTTGCTGTGTTTTCATTGCGAATGTCAAAAAGTTGTTTGCATTTGTTGTAAAATTTGTAAAATTTCATTGTGTTTTATAAATTATTAATTTATATGTCAAAAAGTTAGTTTTTAATTTCTTTAAATTTATTTATTTAAAGTTTTGAATAAAATAAATACTTATAAAGGTACATTTGGCTTTTTAAATATATTATTTTTGTATAAAGTCTTGCCGATTCAATCAATATAATATATAATCGGCTATTAAATCCTCCCCCCACTAAATGATCCGGCAGACGTCCAACTAAAGCCAACTTCATACCCATTTCATCACTGCTTATACGGGGTTCTAATATCCCTGGAGTATCTATCATGTAGTATATTAAAAGGTCCTCACTAGTTTTTGTTTTTTCCATTACAGAGCGGGTAATTTCTGCTATGGCATCTACTTGGGCTGCTCCTCTTTTCTTTAGGTGTCGATTTCGCAAAACATTTGTTATAGAGCTTTTATCTACATTTGCCACCATTAAACAATAATCCATTTCTGCCTCTGTTATGCCGGCCGGATTTTGATATTAATTCATGGGTCAAAGGCATTAGATTAGATTTTGCATTGCAGTTTTCCATTTTTGTTTACTTTATTTTTGTCTTGCAGTTGACTTTCTTAGTATTCAACCACCTGTGACAATGTAAACATGATGGTTTTTTTATTCGTAATTGTTGAACTGTTTAAGGTTTATATTGAAATGAAAAAACTGCTTGATCTCAAAGCCAACGGCTTTGGAAAAAGCAAGAGAGTATGAAATATTTGGAATAATTAAAAATCAGAGATGGAATTTCGTACTAACCAAAATTGATTTAACTTGTAAGAAATGAATAAGTTGCACTTTTCGTATTCTAATTTGTTAAATAATACGGTTAAATAGTTGATATTCCTAGTCACTAGTATCCACCGTCAAAAGTGGTAAAATCGAACAAAGAACGCTGATGAGATGGTGTAGCGACCTCGAAATCAGTACTGATCCGTTCTGCTAGTCTGATGAATAAATTGTTTCAAATAAAATAGTACTCTCTTAATAAAAATATAATGAATTTATCTAAATATAATTTCTTAAATTAAGAAGATATGGGTAAACTCAGATTTGAACTTAAGCCAAAAATTTTAATTTCAATACAAGAAAAATAATGTGAAAGTAAATCTGTAAAAATCTTGAATTTCATTACAAAAAAATTTCAGAAAGAAAACTTTCATAATGTGAACCGAGACAAAGTGAAGGGGCTATTTTTCTTAATCCCATTACAATCATTAATGTTCAGTTCAACTCACTTCTTTTGATTTATCGAAGTTTTACCATTTCTGTGATTGCAACAACAAATTTATGTGATTTTATGAATTTAGTGATTGAATACGAATTTTCTTTTCTTCTATATGTATTAAAGATCCACAATCCCATTTTTCCTCCCCTTGGATCCACGCCTGCTGTAGTACAGTTATATGGTGGCTTTAAGCCGCTACGGGATGCTAAATTTCTTTATATTAATAGCCTGCTCCCTTCAACAAAAAAAACTTCCAAAGTATAAAAATTTTATACGTTTTCAGAACAAACAAAAAAATCAGAATTTGCAGAAGTTATCAACATATCTTGGGCTTTTAACAAAACCAACTAAACTACATATAATAAAAGCTACTACATCTTTACAGCACAGTGCAATAAATAATGCAAATTGTTTGTTAAAACAAAATCAAAGAAAATAAAATAAAATCAAAAAAGAAATTAAACTCATTTGATTAAACATTAAATTTCCATTACGCCCCACAATCTTGCATTTATTGTCTTGTGTTTTTTTATGTTGTTCATTCGTGCTGTAAAACGAATCAACAGCAGAAACAACACCAGCAACATGCAGCAACGTGGAAAATAATCAACAGAAGAAAGAAAAAATGTCTTAATTACCTTGAAAAACAATCCTAATCCGAACTGTGAACATTGTTGAGCTGAGTCGGAACTTTTGTGTTTGTTCAGTTTTTTTTCTTCAAATATTTCTGTATTTCGCATTAAAAGAAGAGCAGACAGACAGTCCGTTTAACTTACAGTACACCACCGCCAGCCACTATTTTTTATTTATTTTTTTTAATTTTTCTCTTCAAGTTAATGTTTTTATTTTTGCTTTTATCCGTTTTTGTGTCAATTAAAATGCTGAACATGCCCACCAGCAGTGCTGGGATAACAACAAATTCTTCGGCAGCACGATATCAATACTGCCACTCAAGTTGCCGTTTGCACTTGCTAAAAAATGTTGTTGCTTTTATTGCTGTTGATGATGTTACCGCCTGTCACTGCTGCTGCTGCTGCTGCGATCTGTTGCGTTTATTTTACTTATCTGTCCGTCCGCTTATGTTGTACATAAAAAAAGTAGATTATAACAAAAGTGATTGGGTTAATTCATGCTTGGCAAATGCATAAAACTACGTGATGATGTACTTCTTTGATCATTTTCCATATGTTTGAACGAATATCTCTTGTGTTGAAGTTTAAGATTGCTACTTAAATTAAATTTTTCATTGGATATTTTTAAGCGAATTGTTTTGGGTGTTAGATAGAAATCTACTTCTAAAATCCTTTCGTATGGCAGATTAAAAGCATTTACATAGTTTTTATTTTTAGAGTCAGGAACTTTATATTGACAACACTGTTTTCTGCCACAGCCGTTTTGAAGTAATATTTTATTTACACCACAACGAAATCTAGTAGATTTCAATTGAAATTTCTAGCAAAATCTATTCCGTTTACACCAGGTTATTCCTAAAATTTTTCAAGATTTCGTGTTCATGCCAAAAACACTTGATTGGAATTTTCATTTTCAAATGTCAAACTCCATACCAAAATTATCATCCAAATGTGAAACAGCTGGCGAGCGGAAACCCTTCAAAGAATTTTTATTGAACAGCGTAGTATTTTTCAGTACAGTTCAGGAAAAACCATAGTTGCATCACTAAGTACTACGAGATTTTGAGTAAATTGTGTCAAAATCTTGTGACGAAGTAGATTTTGTTTTGTAGGGGAAATCTATTCAAAAGCAACAGGATTTTGATCGAAATTTCGTATGTACTAGATTTTGGCCTGGCTTAAATGGTGCGCTTCGCCTGCTCTAGATAAACAAAAAACAATTGAATATTTGGAAGAGATCATTCTACGTCTTATTGCCGAAATCCAGCCTGAATTATTGCAAAGAGAAGACGAAAATTAAACAAAGAGAGATTACGCCGTGCCCGAAAATATTTTTCTGAATTTTATTTTAATTGCAAGTTATTTGCCCTAAAAAGACATCCGATATTTGTTTAACAATAGAACACAACTCTCATTAATGGGCCGGTGTTTCAAAGTATATTTTGAATTTACTCGACCGCGTACAGGAGAGGGCGACTCACTGACTCACTCGAGTATCGACGTAATGTGGGAAGTGTTTCACTGTTTTATCGTTACTAAAATGTAATGTGCTCTAATGAAATCAGAGAACTTGTTCGTTAAGATCGCGTGTATTTGTTAGTTAATATGCCAGTGGATCGCACTACGCATTTCAGAGAAAATTCTTTCTTTAGCCGAACAGTTCGTATTATTCCACTCCTTACAGAAGTCTTTCCTGTTACTTTCAATATGGGAAAGTTCAAGTCGAACGTCCCCAAATACTACTCCCTCTCGTCATCCCCTAAGTACTGTTCCAAGTAAAACAACAAAAACAAAACATAAATAGTATTTTTGAATTAAAAAATGCGCACAATCGATTAACTGAAGTAAAATTTTACAGAATAAAGTCAGGTACATTACTGAGAAAAAGAAGGATCAATCATCGAAGCAACGTTTTAGAACTGGTTTAAGAGATCATTGAACAAGACCGCAAAAAAACAAAAGTAATGATTGTTGAGATTACAGTTAAGTTAGAAAGAGTTAAGCAAATAATGACACTTCCAGTCGGAGACGCAGTGGCTCCACTGCAACTTCCTTTGAGAAGATCTGAAAAGTCTACCTCCAAAAAAAGATCCCACCCTTAGTACTATACTACCTGCCATTAAGCCACTTGATTCTCATTATGAAGCCCCTGATATTTACAAGCTTGCACTTAGCGATACTACTTATCGCTGCTCACCGTGGAGTATAAGGCGTTGTTATCTCAGTAGTTTCTGGCCCTTCCTCAGCCACTTTTAAAAATTTTTCGTCCATTGTAGTGAAAATGTAGTGACTACAGCATGATCCTATGTAATGCATTCATGGATCATGTCATTTACAAACAACAAATTGTTGCTACACGACAAGCGTTCGTTCTTTAACAATCGTAGTCGTTGGGAAAGAAATGCTTGTGAATGATCCATGTGTTAATGCTGTGGATTAGTTAATCCGATTTAATGCAAAACTGGACTATATGGTCTAGTTCTAGGACATCGTAATGTTAAATGGACACATTTATTGCATACATTTGGAATAATTTTTTACTACTACTGGTTTCTTGTGAATAATAATTTACACGCGTGTGTGGACTAGTCGCAATTTTTGCAAGGTCCTCGTGACAAGAAAAACCAAGAAAAATTGGATCCTTCCTCTTGCGGTGCTGTAACTAAGACTTGTTCAGTTCTTGACATGTTTCGCCAACATGATCATCAAGGAGAAATTAGGATTGTGTAAGCCGCAGTTCCTCAGCTTCCTATAAAAGTAGGCAATTGGGTGATTTACCGCTGTATTCCTCGAACTTAATCTAGGCAATTTATTGCGTTGGTATCTAGAACGCAGCACAGCCCGTTTAGGGCTCTCCTAGAGTTGTTTACTAGTTTCGATTTGATACTGTATCCTTTCAAAGCTTTTAGCGGCACCTGATTATCGACGTAGAGAGTTACCTCTTAGCCTACTGCTACATTGTTAACCACCAATTGCGGGTCATTTGAGGCCGGTAGGATCTCTCTATGGAATACACTAGTGCTGGCACTAGTATTGAGTAGTGGGTACCGAGTATCGGGTATTTCCTTTTTTTTGGTTACTCAATAATCAAAAGTAGTTACTCGATACCTTTAGAGTTGTATTTTTAAGCAAGTTGAGTGGCTAAAATAGTGCATAAAAATACATCACTGTATAAAAAGACAACTAGGTGTAATATTTTTAATCAAATCAAAACTAAATGGTTTTTCTAGAACAATTAAATTATTTCTTAAGTTGTTAACGTTAAATTAAAAGTTAGCTTTACATTTATTTTTTATTTACAAAACCAATAACAGTTGAAGATCTTATTTTAATTTTTGAAGAAACTACTTCAATTTGCAGATAAAAACTATGCGTTACAAATTCAAAAAATATGTTAAAAGTATCGAATATTAATGAGTAACCAAATGAAAAGTATTGAATATTATTGAGTAATGAAAAGTAGTAGAATTTGACAGCACTAGAATACACTACACTCTTCCAATGTCTACATCTGTCTTCGAACAGTCCGTGAAAACTGCACTGTCCTCGTACAACTTATCAGATCGCTATTCGGTATTAAAGTAAAGGTAGAATTCTCTGAAACTAATGGCGTTTTCTTTTCTAAAAAAAAGTGCAACATTTTTAACCTTTTTTTTGAAATTTTGCGTGAGTTCATTAGAAATTATTGTATCATCACTTACGATGCAAAATTTCTGGCTTAAAAAACTTTGAATAGCAATTTTTTGATAAAGAGTAAAAGAAATGATACACCTTTTTCGGAAAAGAAAACGGCATAAGTCGATGTCCGAAAACACGTTGCAACTTTTGTTGCAGAAACTTTGATTTTTCAGTGAGTAAGAGCGAAAAAGATATACAATTGGTATATATTTCTATATCATAACTCTCAAAACAAAAGATTTTGCAACGAAAGTTTCCTAATGTAGACTTCGTCTAAATATTCGGGTATAAGTTCAAGAAATTTATAGATTGCGAAATCGTAGTATTTCACAAGATGAATATCAGCCAAATATGTCAGTTGTGCTGCATATCGGACGGTGTAATGGAATCGAATTTAAAACTAAATATTCCAAAGGACGAAAACAATAAAAAAGGACCCAAAAATCAGTTTTTAGTATATTTTTTTGCGATTTCATGCGCGCGATTTTTAATTCATCGATTTGCCTCACATTCCTGATTGTTGTACCAAAAACTCAGTCAACTTTCATTTCGTCATCTTCTCTTTGTCACATTTACACTGTACGTTAACAGGCGATACGGTAGGTATGTATAATATTTTTTATTATAAACAACAAAATCTCTCATTACACGGATTATGTATTTCGAAATCGATTTGCCCAAGATTAAAGAAAACTTGTACATGTTTTTTTTATTAAAGCATAAATTGTCGCAGTCCAAAATTCGACTTTCGACATACATAATCAGGCTGCACATTTATCACCTTTTACAACCATAAAACTACATATGAAGCTACCGAAATTTAACCAACTCCCATCTAAAATTAAACATTCCGCTGGACTTTGCAAATGAAAAAACAACATAACCAAGAAAATTCCAACGCTTAATTATGACACAAATCTATTATTAAATTATTTTTCAGCTTGAGGATTACGATTTTCTTTTTTTATTTTAGCTTAGGCGTAACAACAGGAAACAAACCATTATAAAGAGAGCGGCGCAGAGAGAGAGAGAGCGATAGAGAGAGAGATAGAGAGAGATCTAATGCATAAAAAGTACCAAATATAAAAAGTACATATGTAATGAAAACTAACTTTTGTACTGAAAACACAAGTAGACAACTTAAAGTGCAAATTGTTATGCTACTAGAACAACTGCAACGCTATCAACGACCACAAAAACTGCAACATCAATAACAGTCAAGAGCCAGTTGCAAAAAGTAGCAACAACAAACAATCAATCGGATACTTTTCCAGATCTTAACCATCATATTTAGAATGGAATGAATATTTTCTCAGGTTGAAATTTTTTTCTATGACTCAAATTTTTATTTTTTTTTTCTTTGTTTCTTGCTTAAAATTAATTGCTCTCATGTAGTAGAGTTTGTTAAAAACGATGATGGCGGTGTTTAATTTTTAAGACCAGTGGATTTTTTTTCTGAAGGAAATTAAAAAAGAATCTAGTAAATTTAAAGTCATGCAAATACACTTAAAAAAATATGTGGAAAATGTTTGTGCTATCAGACTATTTCGGTAACTTTCGCATTATTTAAAAGCTCAACGCATACGAATTTTTATAGTTTTCTGTGCCTGGTTTCTGTAACTGCACCAACAAAAAAGAGCACAGCAATCGTTAGTAAAATCATCGATGAAATGAACTCTCAGTAGTTCTATTTCTGGTGAAACATCAATGAATTTAGCACGTAGTTGTCATACAAAGAGATGAGTGGACAAAGCTTTAGAACATTAAATTGAGTACTTGTACTTGCATCAGCAACCTGTCCCTAATGCATGGTACTGCAAAATCGGCTTTTAAAAACTGCGATGTTGAAAGGCGGTCGTCTTAAGTTTTAGTGAAATCCCAGTAGAAAATATATAGTGAATGATAGCGTATTTTGTAGCGGTATAGAAAGTGTATACTTCATTTAGGTAGCATCTAATCTGGTTCACATAATCCGATCTGCTTTCACCGGGATACACCGCAAGAAAATATTTAGCGGTGTCCAATTCACGTCAACTCTGCGAGAAATAACCATGATCCGTTCATACAGAACAATGCGTCATAATTGTAAAAAGTTATTATAAAACTTTGGAAAGTTATGCTGAGACCGCTCGCAAACTTCGAAAAATTTTCAGTCGAGAAAGTGCACATAATGTGTCAACCATTCGAAGAGCGGTGAGAAAATTTTAAGAAACTGGGTCGGTTATGGACAGTAAGAATCCTGTGAGTCATTACATCAGTCGGTCTCTTGGAAACATTGCAGCTTACTCAGGAGCAATATGAAGTCAATGCCAATTTTTCGAAAAAAAAATCATCTTCTCCAATGAAGCCCGTTTCCATCTGAAAGGCTTCGTGAATTCACAAAATTGTCGGTTTTTGGGGATCAGAAAATTTTCATACAATCCGTGAGAAAGAAATGCACCCACGACGTGCAACTGTCTGGTGCGGATTTTGGTCATGCGGCGTGATTCGGCTTCACTTTTTTAGAGATGAGTCCGAACAGGAACATGATAACGAAGTTCTTGTATCCTCAACTGGACAGCATATATCTAGACGTCACATGGAGGAGTATTTGAACCAAAAAGCTGGCCAAAACTATTAACCGTGTTTTTTGAATTGAAAGATTGAGTTTTTTGATAGTTCTAGGTGCAATTTGATATATAAAATTTAGTGGCAGTTTTTACAACAACATCCCTCTCAAAAAAGTATTGGAAGAAGTACTTGATGAGCAATAAAAAATTAAATTTTAAAACTTAAAAAAATCTTTAAAATTATTGGCGTAAACTTCCGCAAACTTTTTTTGTATCTAAAATTAGAAATTCTAAATTTTATTATGGTAAAAAACATAATTTTTAAAAACCCTTTATTTTGCAAAAAAGTATATTAATTTAATTTTTTTTTAATTTTAAACGAATTGTTTCAACATTAGTATTCAAGATAATTTCTATTTTAAATATCAAAAATAGCTTTTGATCAAATCATTCAGTGAAAAAATAAGTAAATGTAATACCATTGTTAGTTCAGCCACAAGAAAAATATCATATAAACATCTTGAAACAGGCAATTCATAACATACAGTATTTTTCAGATGTGCGTTAGTGTGCCATTGTGTTTGTTGCTGTTGGACTGTTGGACTGTATAAGTAACGAAGGCATAGCACTGGTCACTAAAAATACCGATAGCAATTGATACTGGTGTATGCTAGCGGACATCACAGCGCCCTTCTTCGTCGGTATTGTAGCAAAATCGCCGGCGAAGTAAAATAATTAATTAAAAAATGGCTACAACAGCTTAAAACAAATTTAGTGCGCCTACTTGACATCAGAGGCGCTGTAACACTGATCTAAAACCTAACACAACGCGCAATATCAGAGTTGTAAAAATTAAGCTTTTTCACTTTCACCATCTGTCCTTCTCACTATCCTTTTCACAAAGAAGATAACACAGCTACGGGTTGGTAGGCATATCAATTGCCTGAGTGTTACTTCTCTTTATAAAAAAAGTGCATTCCTACTGACACACCATTTAAAATTACGCTATTGCTCAGAATATAATAGATTCTTTTTGTCTGGACACACTGAGCGAGAGTCCTTCTTTTAAGTTTACATTTTAAACATAATTTCTTACAGTTTATAGGGCTTGTCTAACAAACACTGTATTTTTCTAACATTTATAGATGTTGAAATTTGTTGCGTGACTTCTGAAGTCGTCGATTACAAAATCGTACACTTTTTTTTTGAAACAAAATAAAATACCCGCTCCATAAATTATTCTACATGAATTTTAATTTTGTCTAGATTTAACAGCAAACAAAACAAATTAAATTAAGCCGAATGGAGAAAAACAAGAAACACAATCTAAGACACCACTTCGTCAGTATCAGCAGAAAAGCAAAAAAAAAAAAGAAACCCCACAAAAAGCGTTGGCTGGTTTTAATAAAAAGTCAAAACTCCTACAACATGATTGCCATAAATTGACTTCTTTAAACACTGTGATTTGGAGAAGAAAAAAAATTCAAATTATTTTCAGTTTTGTTTTTAATCAATATGATGCAGGCACACTTTTTTCTATGCATTCCTTTTGATGGACTGGCTTGGCTCTCTTAATTGATAAATGAAAAAGAAAATTTTAAAATGAACTCTTAGAAATTTTAAAATTGCGTGCAACAAACTATTCCACTGGCAGCTGAAGTTGTTTTCAAAATATTTAATTTTGTTTTGGTTTAAGAAACGTTTATTAGAATCAGACTGATCAAATCAAATGAATACGAGAGGGCCGGGGCATTGTACTCGTAGTTACTGGGTTTGCACACTCCTGCCTTTAGACTTCAATAAATAATAATTAATTGCAATGTTTGAAAAAAAAACACAATCTACTTACTCACTTAAATATTTAGAACATTAATTAGACATGCAAAGTTAAAAATTGTAGAAAAGAGTTGGACTAAACAAAAAAGTAGGTAGAAATCAAAGTCAAAAGGATGCAGGTATCCATCAATTATTGAGCAAAAAAAAAAAGGATCACTCAACAGCCCAAGGCTTTCAATCACATACGAGTACACAAAATTTGTTAATAAAACAAATAAAAAACACAAAAAATGTTTACACACTTGTTAAGAATTTTTATCAGCCGTTTGTTTTAGAAGAAGGCGACCGACCACGTAACGTGGCACTTTAACGATTTCACCCAAAATATTGCCAATCGTTAAAACTCCAAAAATATCAACGTCAATTGCGGATGATTTTGAAAAGACGAACAAATATTAAATGAAATTTATACTCCAAACAAGTCGATTAAATGTTTGTCTCCTGCTGATCGCCAACTCAAATATAATTGTTGATAAATGATGCTGGTGGTTGGTTGGCTGATTGGCTGGTTTTGGTTTGTTTCCTTAGAGAAAATATTACAAAAACACATACATACATATGGGCATTTCCGTCAAAAGGTCTACCGTGAGCAAAATATTAAAAGTTAATTAAAAATGATTATTTTACGATGTTGCTATAGGCAAATATTTATATTTTATTAATTTTATAAATTTACCCATAAATTCGATCACTAAGATGATGTTCTATTTCATGTTTGCTTTAATATTATTTTCTTTAAGAGAGTTGATATATGATAACAATTGTTCTACAAAATATCTCTTACAAGCAGTGTGACCAGATCCCAAAAATTTTTGGAGCTAAATTGGCATCAAAATAGTGCTAAAAAGTGCTAAAAAAATTTAAGTGCTAAAACATAGTGCTAAAATTTAAAAGTCTTAATTTTAAGGAAATATTTTCTTTGAGAGTTCATAGTTTTATCATTTATGCTTATGTTTGCCTTGGAACTATTTATTTCCATTGAATAAAACAAAATTTCTTAAAACAATAAATAATTTTTTAAACATAAAAAGTTTTAAAAACACAACAAAAATAATAATTCAGTCTTTAAATTAAATATCACATACGCGTATATTATGTACTTAGGCAAATTTATTCTAGGTAGCCGCAGTATTTACAACTTTTTAATTCAGAAATATTAAAAAATGCTTAAAGAGGTTGCAAATAAATTATTAGGCTTTGTACTCTACAAAATAGTAAGTTTTGACAATTGTAGTAAACTTTACAAAAACAAAAAATATTCATTTTCCGGTGCTATTATCTCCCAGCAAAAAAAAGCTTTCCAATCATCACTTTTTCATTACAATTAATGAAACCAAAGTAGTGCAAAAATTTGCTGAAACACTGATGAATTTTACAAGTGGTTGACATTAGAGGGAAGTCATCCTTATCATGTTCTTTTTCATCAGTATAAAATAAGTCATTTAGATAACATTGTAAGTGCTAAAAAGTGCTAAGTGCTAAATCAAAAATTTTGACGCTAAATCAACAAAAGAAGTGCTACATTCTAGCACCGAAAGTGCTAAAGTGGGCACACTGCTTACAAGGCCTGTCATCTAAGAAAGAGTTTAACGGTAAATTTTTATTTTGTTTGACTATATTTTGTAATGTCACGTTCAACTTTGAAAAGGATCGTTTATTATCACAACTGCGAGTAGGAGGGGTGTCAAAATATTAATTTAAACAAAGTTTTTTATATATTAATTAACAACAAAAAGTAAATTGCTAAAAAATAACATTTAAATTATTTTTGTATATTCAAAGTTGGTCACGTTTAAGTATGAAATTTATTTGTTAAAAATAAATTCTACACGAATTATTATTTACATACATGTACATGAGTGAAAAGTTCGCCGAAAAAAATTAAGAAAAATGCAACAATGGAGGAAGATATGAAGAAAGACCCATTTAAGTTAAGGAGCTGCCTTTCGAAAAATAAAGAAAGAATGCAAAGGAATAGACAGAAGTGGAATACATTGGCAAATAATAGTAAATAAATGATTTCAGTAAAGAGACGAAAGCAAAAATATAATTCTACCTGGTGCATTTTCGTTTTTCGAATATGATCCTCATAATGTTTATGGGATAGATATTTATTACATCTCGTCTGACCAAATAGAAGAGTTTTCCCTTCAATTAATTAATAAATGGAAGGAAGTGAACAAAATTCCTGGTATCCAAAAACTGCACTTTCATGCGATGGTGATCAAATAAAAGCAGCTCGGACTGCATTATTCGCTTAAGATATTAATTTAATTTATGTTGCTAATATCTATTTCTACTATTAAGAATAATTTCTTTTTTAAATTACTAATCATTATTCAGTTCAATTATTATGGAAAAAATGACACTTTCGAAATTTCAAGTACCGAACAAGAATATGGCTTAAAGCAAAAAAAAAATAAATACAGGACATTTTTGAATCAAACCAAAAACATTTTAAAGTATATTGTTGTGTTAAATTCTGAAAGAAGTTTGACTAAAAAATTGTGTCAGGATTCGCTGAATTATCCCTTTTTATATATGGCCACGAAAACGACTTCTATTTTTGGTCACGTTCGAACCGCTACAATTTTTGCCATTATCTTTGACTTCGAATTGCGCTAAGCGCTATAATATAAGGTGATAAGGAACCTAAAAATATTTGTTGTTTAAAGTTTTTTGGCATTTTTAACGCGTACGAATGTCACGTTCGACACCATGGAAGTACCCATACACAATATTATTGCTTGACCAGAATGAAGATTTAGTGGGGTGTCTCCATCAAAACATTAATGGTAATTAATGCAAGTTTCAAAGAGAAAAAAATATATATAGAATGCAGTAAAATATATTTTTAAAAAAAAGTAACAAATTATGCGTTTATACAAAATTTTTTGTTGTTACATTGACTTTAATGCACTATGGGCAACTGAGTACTTTTCTTTAAATTCACATAAATTCAAATCACATGATTTCAAAAAGTAAATTGTGTTTTATGCTTTACCTCGTTTCTATAGGGGTTTTCATACAAGTGTTTCTGTATATCGTCATATAAAATGCAAAATAACGTAACATCACTTTCCATAAGTTTACAGGAGAAACAAAAAAACTGTATAATATGGAAAATGTTTGAGATATTGAAATCATATTTTCACGGTCTTTAGCGCTTGCTAGCGAATTTTGAGCAAAAGGAGAGCGTTTTTTAATAAAATCATTCACTTGATGATACGTTGTTTTGAATTTAGATCATAACTTTTTTGTTTTTGTTAACAGAAGCTTGAAATTTTGCACACATACATATGTAATATGATATAGTAAATCGTAATCAATAAAAAACTCAAATTTTAATTTTTTGATGATACGTTGTTGTGCATTTTAGGTGACGATATATACATTGCAAGAATTATCTGTCGTTTAAGTTATTTCCCACAACAATTATTAAAAAGATGTGAGTATAAGTGATTATTTTTCTTTTGTGTTGAAAATATGACTATAATTATATTAAAATAATTTAAAGACACAATAGCGGAAATCACCCTTGGTTGCAAACTACCCTTGCAAACCTTGCAGATATTGCAAATCTAGCATACGTACTATATTCGGTAAGACCACAACAACAAAATACATGAAACTGAGATTTGCATCAGTTAAACAAATGTGCATAACCAAAAACCGTTGCAGATTGGTAATTGCAAATGTTATCCATGCTATAACAGCTGTGTTTTTGTTTTATTTTTGCAATCAAAACAAGTAGACTCCTGCGCTTAAACAATTTTACGACGACGAAGCCGCCAGAAAAACCGACTGTGCTAGAGTTAAATTGACGTAAACACTCCTTTAAGAAATATCGCCAAAATAACGCAAATTCAATGCCAAACAAAACTTTTATAAAAATTTAGAAAATTTATATTAAAAATGAACGCTTGCTTGGCGTAGATCAGCTGAGTACCGTCTGCTTTAGCGCCCACTACTTAATATCATTCGACAACTCAATCAAGAGAATATAAATATACTTTTGTCGGTAAATCAAGTCTAAGAACGACCCTGATTTTCATCAGTTATTTCGTTTTATTGTGAGACTTCCTGTTCTTGAATTCGTGACATGATGTTTAGGCAACTTCAATCAAGGGTCTTGATTGCGGTCAGACTATCCACAGAAATATTGATGCTCTGAGATGACACTCTTAATTCTCTTCACAACTGCGGTTATGACATCTTCGCCTGGAACACGGCGCAGATGTCGGGTAACCTGGTTAAGAGTGAAATGCCATTACATTAGGAAAATATGTCTACATGCGTTGTTGGTTAGATGTCTAAATCTCATCGATGCTATTAAAGGCCGTTCAAATACGGAGACACATATACTGAAGGAGACTTTCTGGTTTGAAAAATATTGAAAATTTGGGGAATTTTCATTGAAAGCATTAAACCAAATTCCGGCTCGAAGGATCACAAAACAAGCTGCAATTTTTAATTGCACTAGTTTCGTCTATTTGGAGGTGCCAAAGCAAAGTCGTGGACTATGCGTTGTGAACGCCTTCAAGTACAAGGTTGTGCAAAATTAGCGTTATGGTGTAAATGCTTTATAACTTATTTATTTAAAATTTGTTTATTTCTTTTCTTTAAGATTTGTGCAAAGAAGACTTGAGAAATTTACAGTGGAACAGTACACAATAGAACAGCGAACAAAAATAATTGAGTTTTGGTATTATATTATTTTTATTTTATTTTTCTAACGCAACATGTTTATTGTAGACATTTTAATCCTTAGTGTCACAATAAATCGCCTGGTTGTGACTTTTCGTCAACACGTTTCATTAACTAGTCCAACTGCTGACGAAAGACAACCTACGGTTTGCGCCGCCGCGGCGCGCCGTAAATATTCAACGTATACGAGAGAGCATGGAAGTAAATCCAGAAACATCAACCAGGAGACGTTCTGCAAAACTTGTGCGCTGTTCCATCTTTCCCCATCTTTCTTTTTACAAATCTTAAACAGAAGAAATGAAGAAATTTTAAAAGTAAAAAGCTATAATAAAGTATTTACGTCATAGCGTTAAATTAGCGCCACCTTGTACAATCCGGTTCGAAGGGTAACAAAACAAGTTGCAATCACTAATTGCCCCTGTTCTCTCTGTTTAGCGGTACCAAAGCAGAATTTTGAAATTGTAATTAGAGTCAAATAGAATGGGATGCATTTGATGAAAGTACAATTCCACATACATATAATAAGATTGAACATTTATTACAGAGTTTGTAATTTTTACTGAAAATTCTTTCAAAGGGGGATGCTAAAAATGGCGTTACGTGTTAAGCTAAGTTTAGACGATATATTGAATCAGCATATTTGTTATGTATGCCAATACAATAAATAACAAATAAAAAAAATATGTTTGGTTGAATGTTTTAATATTACTTTTTATTAGCTGTTGTTAACCGGAATGCAAAAAAACAAGTGATCTGTTAAAGTAAAAATAATGACCTCTTAACCTATCACTGTATACCTAGTTGTTGTTATGGTTACATACTGAACATTGAGTGACATAAAGCTTTTACTCATTATCATACGATTTTGAGTATTTTAGTAATAACAATTATAGTGTATTATAAAAGTACGCTAACAGTTCTAAATATACAATATTACAATATTTATGCTGAAAAATGTGTTACAAGTGCTTGCATATCATGTAAACGCAAAATTTTTTCAGCATACGTATGTTTAACAGCATTTGCTAGCACTTTGTTGACAATACCAACAAACGTATGTTGCTAATTTTAGCATATCGTGTAAACAGCATATTATTAGTGCTTAACAAATTTCTTGCGTATGCTGACATATATGTTATTTGTTGAAAGGTGTATGCAAGCTTTTCAGCTATGCCAAATTCGTATGTATATGCGCCTCATGCCAAAGCACAATCATTCGGAAAATTTAAATGTTTAATATCATTTAAAAGTCGATGAAACAATAAAAAATAGAAAAAGTCACTCACGTTGCAAAAAACGCAAAATTTCGCAAAAAGTTGCAAATTTTTGAAAAATCCAGCAACATGTGTAGCCATGTAGTCGTGTAGCCTGCTGTCGTGAATATGTTTATATCTTAATTTATCTCGATTTTGTACTTGGTAAGTTTTGCAATAGCTAGTGATATTTCCTCCGACATCATTTATGTTTACTTTTACTTTTTATTTACATTAATAAATTTTATTGCAAAAATTATACGTGTAACTACATAAGTACGGTTTAGTCGCATCAAGTTTTCATTTAAAAAAGCGCGAGGGCCTCACTTCTGGGCAAAAAAAAATGTTTTACACCACCTCTTGTCGAGCCCACCAGAGTACTTTTACCACCAGTACATATTAAACTAGGTTTGATAAAAAATTTTGTCAAAGCTATGGATCGTAACGGCTCAGGTTTTACGTAGTTGAGAGAAAAGTTTCCTAAGGTGACACAATAATAAAGGAAGGAATTTTCGTCGGACCTCATATCAAGGAATTGTTAAAGGATAACATATTCGAAGAAAAGTTAAGTTTGTTAGAGAATTGTGCTTGGAAAAGTTTTAAAAATGTCGCACAAAATTTTTTGGGGAACCACAAGCAAGTAAAAACAAAAATCTAATAGAACAACTTTCAACGTATGAAGCATTGGGTTGCAATATGTCACTCAAAATACACTTTCAACACTCCCACCTCGATTTCTTTCCCGAGAACCTGGGAGCCGTTAGCGACGAACACGGCGAAAGGTTCCATCAGGATATTTCCAGCATGGAAAAACGATACCAGGGCAAATGGACTCCTCGAATGTTGGCAGAATATCGTTGGACACTTGCAAGAGAGCAGCCTCAGGTCAAATACTCCAGAAAATCATAGCTCATTTTTGTCAACCAGTGTAATTGAAAAGCGTTATCAAACTGACTAATTTCACGAACAAATGTTTATACGACTCGGCATATATAGCACCATATAAAATTCAACATATCGTATAAACACAAAAATCGTTTGCTAACTCTTATGTTGACATTTCATTTGCTGACATATGCTGACATCAAAAAATTTGCTACTTTCAACATATCGTGTAGACGCCAAACATATTGAATATGCTGATAGAGGCATTTGCTATTATTTTCAAGCATATGAGTGTTAGCATACATATGCTGATTCAACATATCGTCTAAACTTAGCTTTATATAAATTCCTTAAATTGTATGGATTAATTGCAATCAAAATTTTTATTTTGAAAATTTATCATAAGACCCATTGTGCACAGTTGTACTTGCTGTTACGTATGACCTGTATGAGCAGCGTATTTTTTACCAGTTTGGAAAGTGTCTTTAGAAACAAATTGCTTTGGAAAAAAGAAAAATCGTATGCTTTAAAAGCCGCTCATGCCCTTTTTCGCTTAAATATATCCATTTTTTCATCTTTCATATCGTCTGTAGCCACCATAGTGATGATGACCATGTTGACAACTATACTACATTCATTACCAACTGCCAGTACATTTCGTTTCAATTCATTTGATTTGGTTTGTTTGGTAACAACCATAAAGCTTTTGCGTTTATGGCATATCAAGTTCAAACACACACACACATGCGAGTACAAACAAACTCTCAGCAACATTAAAAGTACGTTGCCGTCAATTGCGAATGTACAATATTTTTTATAGTTTTTTTTTTTTGAGATGACTGCCAACGTACATATCTTCTTCCTTCCTACCTACATACCTTTATTTCCTTCGACTGTTTTTCCTTTTACTTTTTTTTTTTTGGCTTTGTCATAGTCTGCCATCATTTTACAATATTGTTAAGATTTTTTTTACGTTCATTTTTTTTCTTTCATTATTGTTAAGTTTTCTTAATATTTTAGCACAGCCATACGTGCTTGTTGATGGCAGTCCCTTTGCTACGTTTGCAATTAACTTTCCATAATTCATAGGAATGGTTCAAGTTTGAGGCAATTGTAATTGTGGTTGTTTATGTACAAATAGTTGCTATTTTTTTTATTGCCATTTTAGAATTTAGTTGTTGTTTGAGCAAAAAAGGCGTAGGAGATTTTTATTTTTACAATGTAAATACTACATCATTAATTAGGACCGCAGCATGATAAGCCTGACCAATGCAATTTTGAAACGGTTACCATAAAATAACTTTTATGGAATGAAAAATTAACCCATTTGGAGCTTAAATTGTTTTCTGGGGGCAAATCAGGACATTCGATATCGAGCAAAATTTCCATACAAATTCAAAAATGTTTTCATAATCTTGACGATCGATCAACTTGAGTACAAAATTTATATAAAAAGCGGTAAATTTTTTGAGTAACTTTTACATAATTATTCTTATAAAGGGTGTCTCAAAATTAATGCAAGATTTTATTTAATTAATTAGAAAACACAGTTTTTTAGTCTTTTAATTATTTTTTTATTGAATCATAAAGTACATCGGATATGGTTAGTTATGGATTAACACATAGAGCAAATGGCCACCACGACTTTGAATGCACATACGCACTCGTTTGTCGAAACTTTCCATGAGCTTTTGCATAAATGTTGCTGAAATTCGAAATTGATGCAGCGTTGAATCTCCTCCGTTAATGCCCGGGTGGTTGTGGGCTTGTTGACATACATAGATCTGTGATTTAAAATAACCTCATAAAAAGAAATCTAATGGTATTGAATCACACGATGTTGGGGCCAATTCTAATCACCGAAACGAGAGAGTACACGAGCTGGAAATGACTCATGCAGTAACTGAACTGTTTCACGGGCGGTATGGCATGTGGCACCTTCTTGTTGAAACCACATCAATATCATCCAATTTCGGCAGAAAGATATCACTAGTAACAGTCATTGCTTGATTTTGAATATAATTGTAGTATTATGAGTGTTTTTGTTGTATTTTGAGTATATTTGTTGTATTTTGAGTATATTTGTTGTATTTTGAATGTATTTGTTGTATTTTGAATATATTTGTTGTATTTTGAGTATATTTGTTGTATTTTGAGTATATTTGTTGTATTTTGAGTATATTTATTGTATTTTGAATATACTTGTAGTATTTTGAATGTATTTGTTGTATTTTAAGTGTGTTTTTAATGTATTTGTTGTATTTTGAATATATTTGTTGTATTTTTAATATATTTGTGGTGTTTTGAATGTATTAGTTGTATTTTGAGTGTATTTGTAGTATTTTGAATATATTTGTTGTATTTTGAATGTATTTGTAGTATTTTGAGTGTATTTGTAGTATTTTGAGTGTATTTGTAGTATTTTGTGTGTATTTGTTGTATTTTTAGTGTATTTGTTGTATTTTGAGTGTATTTGTTGTATTTTGGATATATTTGTTGTATTTTGAATATATTTGTAGTATTTTGAATATAGTTGTTGTATTTTTAGTGTATTTCTTATATTTTGAGTATATTTGTTGTATTTAGAATGTATTCGTTGTATTTTGAATATATTTGTTGTATTTTGAGTATATTTTGAGTATATTTGTTGTATTTTGAATATATTTTTGTTGTATTTTGAGTATATTTGTTGTATTTTGAGTATAATTTGAGTATACTTGTTGTATTTTTAAGTGTATTTTGAGTATATTTGTTGTATTTTGAATATATTTGAATAAATTTGTTGTATTTGTTGTATTTTGAGTGAATTTGTTGTATTTTGAGTGTATTCATTTTATTTTGAGTGTTTTGAGTGTATTTATTTTGAGTGTTTTGAGAGTATTATGAGTGTATTTTATTTATTTATTTATTTATTTATTTATTTATTTATTTATTTATTTATTTATTTATTTATTTATTTATTTATTTATTTATTTATTTATTTATTTATTTATTTATTTATTTATTTATTTATTTATTTATTTATTTATTTATTTATTTATTTATTTATTTATTTATTTATTTATTTATTTATTTATTTATTTATTTATTTATTTATTTATTTATTTATTTATTTATTTATTTATTTATTTATTTATTTATTTATTTATTTATTTATTTATTTATTTATTTATTTATTTATTTATTTATTTATTTATTTATTTATTTATTTATTTATTTATTTATTTATTTATTTATTTATTTATTTATTTATTTATTTATTTATTTATTTATTTATTTATTTATTTATTTATTTATTTATTTATTTATTTATTTATTTATTTATTTATTTATTTATTTATTTATTTATTTATTTATTTATTTATTTATTTATTTATTTATTTATTTATTTATTTATTTATTTATTTATTTATTTATTTATTTATTTATTTATTTATTTATTTATTTATTTATTTATTTATTTATTTATTTATTTATTTATTTATTTATTTATTTATTTATTTATTTATTTATTTATTTATTTATTTATTTATTTATTTATTTATTTATTTATTTATTTATTTATTTATTTATTTATTTATTTATTTATTTATTTATTTATTTATTTATTTATTTATTTATTTATTTATTTATTTATTTATTTATTTATTTATTTATTTATTTATTTATTTATTTATTTATTTATTTATTTATTTATTTATTTATTTATTTATTTATTTATTTATTTATTTATTTATTTATTTATTTATTTATTTATTTATTTATTTATTTATTTATTTATTTATTTATTTATTTATTTATTTATTTATTTATTTATTTATTTATTTATTTATTTATTTATTTATTTATTTATTTATTTATTTATTTATTTATTTATTTATTTATTTATTTATTTATTTATTTATTTATTTATTTATTTATTTATTTATTTATTTATTTATTTATTTATTTATTTATTTATTTATTTATTTATTTATTTATTTATTTATTTATTTATTTATTTATTTATTTATTTATTTATTTATTTATTTATTTATTTATTTATTTATTTATTTATTTATTTATTTATTTATTTATTTATTTATTTATTTATTTATTTATTTATTTATTTATTTATTTATTTATTTATTTATTTATTTATTTATTTATTTATTTATTTATTTATTTATTTATTTATTTATTTATTTATTTATTTATTTATTTATTTATTTATTTATTTATTTATTTATTTATTTATTTATTTATTTATTTATTTATTTATTTATTTATTTATTTATTTATTTATTTATTTATTTATTTATTTATTTATTTATTTATTTATTTATTTATTTATTTATTTATTTATTTATTTATTTATTTATTTATTTATTTATTTATTTATTTATTTATTTATTTATTTATTTATTTATTTATTTATTTATTTATTTATTTATTTATTTATTTATTTATTTATTTATTTATTTATTTATTTATTTATTTATTTATTTATTTATTTATTTATTTATTTATTTATTTATTTATTTATTTATTTATTTATTTATTTATTTATTTATTTATTTATTTATTTATTTATTTATTTATTTATTTATTTATTTATTTATTTATTTATTTATTTATTTATTTATTTATTTATTTATTTATTTATTTATTTATTTATTTATTTATTTATTTATTTATTTATTTATTTATTTATTTATTTATTTATTTATTTATTTATTTATTTATTTATTTATTTATTTATTTATTTATTTATTTATTTATTTATTTATTTATTTATTTATTTATTTATTTATTTATTTATTTATTTATTTATTTATTTATTTATTTATTTATTTATTTATTTATTTATTTATTTATTTATTTATTTATTTATTTATTTATTTATTTATTTATTTATTTATTTATTTATTTATTTATTTATTTATTTATTTATTTATTTATTTATTTATTTATTTATTTATTTATTTATTTATTTATTTATTTATTTATTTATTTATTTATTTATTTATTTATTTATTTATTTATTTATTTATTTATTTATTTATTTATTTATTTATTTATTTATTTATTTATTTATTTATTTATTTATTTATTTATTTATTTATTTATTTATTTATTTATTTATTTATTTATTTATTTATTTATTTATTTATTTATTTATTTATTTATTTATTTATTTATTTATTTATTTATTTATTTATTTATTTATTTATTTATTTATTTATTTATTTATTTATTTATTTATTTATTTATTTATTTATTTATTTATTTATTTATTTATTTATTTATTTATTTATTTATTTATTTATTTATTTATTTATTTATTTATTTATTTATTTATTTATTTATTTATTTATTTATTTATTTATTTATTTATTTATTTATTTATTTATTTATTTATTTATTTATTTATTTATTTATTTATTTATTTATTTATTTATTTATTTATTTATTTATTTATTTATTTATTTATTTATTTATTTATTTATTTATTTATTTATTTATTTATTTATTTATTTATTTATTTATTTATTTATTTATTTATTTATTTATTTATTTATTTATTTATTTATTTATTTATTTATTTATTTATTTATTTATTTATTTATTTATTTATTTATTTATTTATTTATTTATTTATTTATTTATTTATTTATTTATTTATTTATTTATTTATTTATTTATTTATTTATTTATTTATTTATTTATTTATTTATTTATTTATTTATTTATTTATTTATTTATTTATTTATTTATTTATTTATTTATTTATTTATTTATTTATTTATTTATTTATTTATTTATTTATTTATTTATTTATTTATTTATTTATTTATTTATTTATTTATTTATTTATTTATTTATTTATTTATTTATTTATTTATTTATTTATTTATTTATTTATTTATTTATTTATTTATTTATTTATTTATTTATTTATTTATTTATTTATTTATTTATTTATTTATTTATTTATTTATTTATTTATTTATTTATTTATTTATTTATTTATTTATTTATTTATTTATTTATTTATTTATTTATTTATTTATTTATTTATTTATTTATTTATTTATTTATTTATTTATTTATTTATTTATTTATTTATTTATTTATTTATTTATTTATTTATTTATTTATTTATTTATTTATTTATTTATTTATTTATTTATTTATTTATTTATTTATTTATTTATTTATTTATTTATTTATTTATTTATTTATTTATTTATTTATTTATTTATTTATTTATTTATTTATTTATTTATTTATTTATTTATTTATTTATTTATTTATTTATTTATTTATTTATTTATTTATTTATTTATTTATTTATTTATTTATTTATTTATTTATTTATTTATTTATTTATTTATTTATTTGTTTATTTATTTATTTATTTCTTTCTTTATTTATTTATTTATTTATTTATTTATTTATTTATTTATTTATTTATTTATTTATTTATTTATTTATTTATTTATTTATTTATTTATTTATTTATTTATTTATTTATTTATTTATTTATTTATTTATTTATTTATTTATTTATTTATTTATTTATTTATTTATTTATTTATTTATTTATTTATTTATTTATTTATTTATTTATTTATTTATTTATTTATTTATTTATTTATTTATTTATTTATTTATTTATTTATTTATTTATTTATTTATTTATTTATTTATTTATTTATTTATTTATTTATTTATTTATTTATTTATTTATTTATTTATTTATTTATTTATTTATTTATTTATTTATTTATTTATTTATTTATTTATTTATTTATTTATTTATTTATTTATTTATTTATTTATTTATTTATTTATTTATTTATTTATTTATTTATTTATTTATTTATTTATTTATTTATTTATTTATTTATTTATTTATTTATTTATTTATTTATTTATTTATTTATTTATTTATTTATTTATTTATTTATTTATTTATTTATTTATTTATTTATTTATTTATTTATTTATTTATTTATTTATTTATTTATTTATTTATTTATTTATTTATTTATTTATTTATTTATTTATTTATTTATTTATTTATTTAGTTATTTATTTATTTATTTATTTATTTATTTATTTATTTATTTATTTATTTATTTATTTATTTATTTATTTATTTATTTATTTATTTATTTATTTATTTATTTATTTATTTATTTATTTATTTATTTATTTATTTATTTATTTATTTATTTATTTATTTATTTATTTATTTATTTATTTATTTATTTATTTATTTATTTATTTATTTATTTATTTATTTATTTATTTATTTATTTATTTATTTATTTATTTATTTATTTATTTATTTATTTATTTATTTATTTATTTATTTATTTATTTATTTATTTATTTATTTATTTATTTATTTATTTATTTATTTATTTATTTATTTATTTATTTATTTATTTATTTATTTATTTATTTATTTATTTATTTATTTATTTGTTTATTTATTTATTTATTTATTTATTTATTTATTTATTTATTTATTTATTTATTTATTTATTTATTTATTTATTTATTTATTTATTTATTTATTTATTTATTTATTTATTTATTTATTTATTTCCCGCGGGAGTTTGCCAATCTTCTACCGGGCGCGTCCCTAGGTGGCGGATAAGGGGCGGGTTGGGTGGCATTTTCCTAATTCACGTGAGACTTGTCTCGTTGGGAATGGGGAAATGTTCTCATTTCTGGGGAGTCCACGGATTTCCCGGAATGGGGGCATTTACCTATTACAAATAGGTCTTGTTTCGTGTGGAGTGGGAATTTGCTCCCTTCCTTGGGAATTTTTGATTCCCCGCGGACCAAAATTGGCAAAAAAAAAATTAAAAAATGGAAAATAAAAACAATGAAATAAAAGTTACGGTGCAGGGAGTAATAAACCCAGCACCGGCGGCAAGTGTTGATCTGCTCGCGAGTCATGTGCCGTCGTCATCCTGTGATCGCGAGCTAACTGCTTCTACAGAGGTGGGTGCCTTGGCCCCTGTAGTTGCTGCTGTATCAAGTGCACAAATAGCCGATGGAAACAAAGGCAACAAAGGTAAGGATGAAGAGACGGTTGTTCCCAGTGGGGGCTATATGCCACCACAACCTTTAATAACAGGTGGGGATGCCGGATCTGAATCTTTAAAAAATAATAGCAATATTAACAAACTGGTAGATGAGGTTAGTGAAAGCATAGCAAAGCTCACTACCAAGAAAAGTAGGCAGTCGGGAGCTCAACGCAGGAAACTGAAGAAGCTAAACCGACTAAACATATTGGGCAAAGCACAGGATGCGACAAAGGACCAATTGAACTCTCCGTCCACCTCCAAAGGGGCAGATAAGAGGGTTCGATCTCCGGAGGAGCAGAACACTGGAAAAACGCCTAAGAAGAAAAAGTGCTCCCCGCCTTCCCAGAGACCGCAAAAGCCTAACCGGACTCTCATCAAAAGAGGCTCTAGTCAGAATCATTTGAATGAGGGTGGTAGGGCTGAAACGGTTAAAGAGAAGGCGAGCACGTCGACTACCTCATCCGTCAAAGACAAGGGCTCATGTAAGAAGCCTATGCGGAAGAGGAAGTTGGACGTAGAAAAAGGCAAGGAGCCGCCGTCTTACGCCAAAGTAGCCAGAAAGAAACGCCGGGAAGATCTATGCTATGCAGTTATAGACACCGGAATTCCATCAGGCAAAATACCCGAAGACCAGAAACAAAAATTGGAAGACCTGGTCAACACAAAAATAATGGAATACGTCCTTGAGTCAAAGAACGGGACTCCCATACAAATTATGAGCTGTGAGTTTAAGAGGGGTGTGCTGGTTTTTAACTTAGCATCTCTGGCCTGTGCTGGAACCCTCGAGAAACTAGTGGATGAAATACCCCCACCCTGGGACGGCGCAAAGCTGAAACTAGTGAAAAGGCAGGACATTCCGACGCTCAAAAAGGCTTCGTTTTATGTCAAAGGATGGGGCAGTAAGTTCACATCGGAGCGCATACTCAACGTAGTTGGCAACCAAAATTCTGGGCTGGCTGTGGAAAAATGGGAGGTGTTTCACAGGGAAGAGGACCCAGAGGGTACTCTTCTAGTTGTGGGCATAGACCAGGATTCCCTAGCCAGTTTAGCCAAGACGAAGGGTATGGCTTTCTTTGTGTCCAAAGCTGTCTTTTTCAAAATTGGTAAGACTCCGATCGGCATGGCTGAGAAACATACGGACGGGGTCAAAGGTGAATCCGACGATGGCAGAAAATCAACGCCAAATAGTAAGGAGGGGGAGACCAACACTATCTCCAACTCCCAAGAAGACCGGTTACTGGAGGGCCATGATTGAGGTCATCCAGATAAACCTCCATCGGAGCGGAACGGCAACCAACGCCCTGATGGTCAAAATTAATAAAGGTAAAATCCACATTGCTTTGATCCAAGAACCCTGGACCTTTAACAACAGGGTTATTGGATTAAATCATATAAATTACCAACTCTTTTATGCAAATACTGGGACTCGTCCGAGGACTTGTATTTTATGCCATAAAAACTTATGTTTTCTCTTTTCCCCAGAGTTGTCATCATCGGACGCAACTGTGCTGAGGCAAGGCGATGGAAGCATGTACCTGGCTTCAGTGTATTTGCCATTCGATTCGCCGACGCTACCACCCACGTCGGAATTGCAACACCTGGTGAAGGAGGCCAGACAAAAAGGTAAGGGAGTACTTGTAGGTTGTGATGCTAATTCTCATCACATTGCATGGGGTAGTACTAACTGTAACCGTAGGGGCCAGGCCCTAGTAGAGTTTATGAATACTAACGACCTTGTTACACTTAACATTGGTGATAAACCCACCTTTGTTAATAGAATTAGGGAGGAGGTATTAGATATAACAATATGTTCGGATAATATTATCGATCAGGTTCAGGAATGGGGGGTTCTTGATGAACACTCTTTCTCGGATCACAGATATATAATGTTTAGAATAACACGGCCACCGCCGAATCCGATAAGTTTTCGAAATAAGACTAGGACTGATTGGTCGTCATTCGGAAATTTACTTAGGAATCGACTAGGGCAGCCCATATATAGCTGCACTAGTGAAAGGGACATTGATAATAATGTGAAGCATATTACGCAGGCAATAGTTAGGTCATTCGAGGACAGTTGTCCACTTCGAATAAGGAGGTCCGCCCAAGAAAAACCCTGGATGACGGGGGATATCCGAAATATTGGGAGGGATGTCCAGAGACTTTTTAACAGAGCAAGGCGTAAAAAATTGGCAGTATACTGGGACGAATATCGGAGAAAGCTCAGAGAATACAAAGGAATAATAAGGACGGCAAAACGCAATTCCTGGAGGCTTTTCTGCGAACAGGTTGATAGCGTTAACGACGTATCGAAACTAAAGAAGTTTCTGTCGAAAACTCATATCCAGACCGAATCACTGGTGGACGATACGGGCAGGAGGATGGAAACAATGGAGGAAACCATAAGGCTCTTGATGAGAACTCACTTTCCTACTGGAATGGCGGAACCCGAAAGGGGGCGAGATACAGGTGGGACTGTGATGCATCATGCGCCTATCTTTACGGATGAAATGGTTAGAGAGGCGATAAAAAGTTTCTCACCGTTTAAGGCAGCAGGACCGGATGGCATATTTCCGGCGCTCCTACAGAGTGAGGTGGACCTGGTTTCAACTCATCTGACTGGGATCTTCAATGCTTGCCTAAAATTGGCTTACACTCCAAGGAGTTGGCAGGAGGCAAGGGTGGTTTTTATACCTAAACCGGGCAAGGCAAGCTATGCTAATCCTAAGGCTTATCGACCTATTAGTCTGACTTCCTTTTTGCTTAAGACCATGGAACGTCTTGTGGATAACATGATCAAGAGCAGGATACCGGAAGACAGACTAAGGTTCAAACAACACGCCTACATCAAGGGCAGATCAGTGGAGACTGCATTGCACGAGGTGGTACGCTACATCGAGAAATCCTTTGAGGATAAATTATATACGCTCACTGTCAGTATTGACATAGAGGGCGCCTTTAATAATGTGAGTACAAGGACAATTATCCAATCCTTAGATCAGTTCCAGGTTGACCGAATGCAGATGAACTGGATCGATGGAATGCTAAGGAATAGATGGATAAATTGCACGTCACATAACGTGAGTATCAGGGACAGGGTGCAGCGTGGAACACCACAGGGCGGTATTTTATCGCCCTTACTATGGGTTACCACGATTCACAGTCTCCTGAGGACCCTAACTGATGAAGGGGTGACACCCGTCTGTTATGCAGACGACGTTATAATACTTCTGAGGGGTAGGAGTCCGAACCAGCTGTGTAGGAGGGCCGAAGAGGTGCTCCATATGGCATATAACTGGGCTCAGCCGAGAGGACTGAACGTGAACCCGGACAAAACGGAGATCTGCTTATTTACAAGGAAAACGAAGGTCGCACATTTTGATGCGCCTCGTTTCCAGAATAAAACGATAGCAATATCTGATAGGATTAAATACCTTGGTGTAATCCTGGATCGGAAACTAAAATGGAAGCATCACCTGGAAGAAAGGGCTAACAAAGCCCACAGATGCTGGTCGCTGTGCAGAAGAGCCATAGGCT